>SJYV01017243.1:0-79490 GCA_006410875.1 Neotragus pygmaeus | reverse complement strand
TATCAGCCGCAAGAAGGATCCCCTCGCGCGCTCCTTCTCCACCCCTCTTTCTGGGGAGCCTTGTTTTCCCAATTCACCTCGAATCCGTTTCGGTTTCTAGGACTGTTATTTGCTAGGCTGGGTGAGTCCCACCCGCCCCTCGCTCGGTTGCTCTGGGTGGAGTCCGCGCAGGATGTGAACAGAAGAGAGCAAAATGTGAATTAATAGACCACGCACAGGAGCCACCACTCCCTCGTCGGGTCCCTCCTCCTTTTCCTGTGTGTAATGTATAGCCGGCGGGTACAAGTGAGCACCAGGTTCTTTGATCTCCCCAAGTCCAGTTTCTTTCCTTTTCTGGTTTCCTCCCCAAACTTCAGGGATGTTTTTAAAATTATAAGGCCAGGTTTGCGTATATATAAAACCTTGCTTGGTTTCTGGCACATTTTTACTGAACTGCCTGCTGAAGTGCTATTGTTTGCAAACTGTTGACGTTAATTACCTCTTGGTTTAAAGTAAGTTATTGTTTGAAACCATGTGCTAGTAAAACATTTTTTTTCCTTCTCAAACGTCTTTTGGAAAGAATACAGGATTGGTCCTTGAAAGATCTAAATCCTGTATTTTTCTACAGTGGTTACTTGTTTTTTTTCTGACCATTAAGGTGATTTAAATGCGTAGATGTTTTTAAAGATTTTTTTTTTCTTAATGTGAACCGTTTTGAAAATCGTTATTGAATTTGTTAAAATATTGCTTTGGTTTTGGTTTCTTGGCTGCCAGGCATGTGGGGGTCCAGCTCCCTGATCAGGGATTGAACCCTCACCACCTGTATTGGAAGGTGGAAGTTTTAGCCACTGGACCGCCAGAGAAATCCTGCATAGATGTTTTCTATCTCACCTTACTGACATTGAATTGTCTGCCATTTTTCAAAAGCCCTGAAAACCACCATGCTTTGGGCCATTTTGCCATGTGTGATAACTTCTGGCTTTTGTTTCACACTTTCACTTGATTTCACTTACTCATGCAACTGCTCAGTAAGAATATTATTATTCTCATTTTACAAGTGAGGAAAATGAAGCTAAGGTTAATGGAATTACCTGGAGTCACAACAACTATAGTACTGAAGTCGGGTTTGTTTGTTTTAATTTCAAATCCATTCTGCTCTTCTGTGTAGAGTTTAAGACATTTTGTTAAACACAAATGTTTTGATATGTAAGTAATTTGGAATCATTAGAAGACTTCCTTCATTACCAGAGAATTTATCCTTCCATTCTGTAGCCAATTAGTGAGCACCGGACATCCTCATTCTATGTTAACTGAACTTGCAGAGCCTGAAATCTAAAGCTGCCTTTTACTTGTGATGGTGGGACCTCGCAGCTGTTGGCACTCAGCAGCAGACCTTACAATGGAAAGTGAAGAATACCATGTCCAATTGAAGTTACAAAGGAAAATTGAATATGCAAGCTGTTTAGCTGGAATTTCTAAAAACATCTCAGTAAGGGAAATCTGTTGTTGAACCTCAGTGACTAACCTTGAACGTCATAATTCAAAGTAATTCTCAAATTATCATAAAAACCACCAATGTCAAATTTGAATAGAAGTGTGTCATGATTGGCTTAAACTTTGTAAACATACAGGCTACATATAAAACGAAGTTGAATTTAAAATTAATATACTCACAAATTTGAAGGCCAGATGTCTTTTTTATTTGAGTTATCTGTGAGAAAAGCTGCCGTAAAAGAGAAGATTTGAGAGCCACTAAATGATGTGAAAAAGAATGGACAGGATTTAGCTGCTGACTAGATACTGAGAGAAGGAGGAGGCATCTGGGAGAACTGGCCTTTCTGATGGGAAGCCAGCAGTGTTTTTACAACCCTACAACATACAGGAGTGTGTTCATGGGATGTTGATGTTGAGGGAGGGAATAAGCATGTTTGTACTTATTGTTAAGGTAAGAATATCATAGCTTGAACAGTTTCATCACTCAGCAAGTGAGAGCTAAGCATATAGACATGAGTAACATTTGATCTCCACCCTCATAGTACTGAGTCTAATGGAGGATTTTAAAACAAATGGGTATTTCTGTCACAGAAGTATGAAGAGTAAGTGCTACCACTCTCCTTTCTGTTTCCTGAAGCCTGCTTCTGCGTTAGTCCATGTGTCCTTTTTCTGGAACACTCCCTGTTGTCTCTTTGGGTTGTTGGATCACCTCCTTCAAGTCTCTGTCCAGATATTATCTTCCCTGTGAGACCCTCTCTGGCCACCCTATTTAAAACTGCCAGGTTAAAAGGGGGGTGGGTGGACTGAATTGGGAGACAGATCGACATGTGTAAACTGGTAATACTGTGTATAAAATAGACAACTAATGAGAACCTACTGTAAAGCACAGGGAATTCTACTCAATGCTCTGCAGTGACCTAAGTGGGAAGGAAATCCAAAAGAGAGGATATGTGTAGACATAACAGCTGATTCACTTTGCTGTACCTCATAAAATAGCTTAACATTGTAAAGCAAGTATACTCCAATAGAAATTAATTAAAATTGCTTGGTTAAGTCTGCTATCCATTCCCACTCCCTCTTAACCTCACTCTTGCAAATCTAACCCCCTAATCTTGGTTTTTTTCCATAGTGTTTACTGCCATTTAAAATACAATATACTTTTTTTGTTCATTTGGTTTGTTGTCTCCCTCTCCACTTGGATGTAAGCTCTCTGAGGACAGAGAATAGGGGGAGTTGTCTCTCTTGCTCTCTACTGTATGTTTAGTGTCCAGAGTAGTAGTAGGCTGCTGCATATGTGTGTTAGTTGCTCAGTCGTGACCAACTCTTTGCGATCCCGTGGACTGTACTCCACCAGGCTCCTCTGTGCATGGAATTCTCCAGGCAAGAACACTGGAGTGGGTTGCCATTTCCTTCTCTTATCTAGATATTATGTAATTGTTGTATTCTAGTGAATGGATTGATTCAGAAGTATGCTGTGGAAGCATTAAGGAGTTGATGCCACGATACTATGGGAAAATCTAAACAAATTATGTCAAAACTAAAATTGCTTCCCCAAATGTGCATGGTCAATTAGAAACAACTCTTATCTAGCAAGTTACCTCTTCCAGCAGCCTGGGGGTGGGTACCTGCCCCCTAACTTAGAGTAAAGTGGCATGGATTCTATTTTCCCTATTTCATAGAATCAGTCTTAAGGTATTGATCCAGCGCATGGATGCTCAATAAATATTTGTTAAATGAATGGGTGAGTTTGAAGATTGGATAATACCTATTAATTACTATGTCTGATATCAGCACCTCTCAAGCTATGGTCCCAGATCTTTGCTGGTCTGTAAACTGTTACTGGTATGCAGTGAGATAAGTAAAGAAATTGGGATTTAAGATGTAGGAACTTTATTGCAGTTTGACATCTTCATGATAGCTTTTATTTTATTGTATAAAAGCATTAGGCTAGAACAGATTGCGGGGGGAAGCTCGTCCTTCACTCTAGTTTGAGAAGAACTGTCATAGATTGCTGTGGGACTCTGTGGGTCACTTGTTTATGTTCGTTAAGTATATTTAAAACTTCCCCTTGAGAATAGTCCTGTATTAACTGTAGGTACCCTTGTAAACTGAGGTTATTCTCTAGAGAAGTACAGTTGGTAGGTTTCTCACCTTTACTAATAGAATGTCAACTCTTTGTACCTGCTCCTCTTGATGCCTAGAGCATGTGGGTTTTTCCTCAGTGGACAGATTTATGTCTCATTTTGTCTTAAAATGGTACAGTCGTTTATGGGTTTGGCTTTTTTGCCTAGGTTTTTAAAAAAGTTTTTAAAAATAACTTTATTGAGGTTTAATTTATCTATAGTGAAATTCACCATTTTACAATTCAATGAATTTTTAGTAGATTTACCAAGTTGCACAACCATCACTACAATCAAGTTTTACAGCATTTTCATCACCCCACAAAGATCTCTCTGCACATTTGCAGTCATTCCATATTCCTGCTCTAGTCCCAGGCAACTGTTAATCTACATTCTGTCTCTAAAGATGAAATGATCTTTTCTGGACATTTGATGTAAATTGAATCATATGGTCTGTATGTGGCTTCTTTGATTTAGCATCCTATGTTTGAGTTTCATCCATGTTGTTGCATTTGTCAGTCTTTTGTTCCTTATTACTGATGAGTAACATTGCTTTGTATGGATATACCATATTTTGTGTATCCATTCACTAATCGATGGCCATTTGAATTCTTGCTAGTTTTTTAATACTGCTGTGAACATTTACATGCAAGTCCTTGTGTGCACGTGTATTTTCATTCTTCTTAGGTAGATTCCCATGGAATAGAATTGCTGGCTCATATGGTAAATTTATATCTAATTTTAAAAAGGAAACTGCCAAATGGTTGATCAAACTGGGTGTACCATTTTACATTTCTACCACCAATATATGAGATTTCCTGTTTATCCACTTTGGCAACATTTGTTATCATGTGCCTCTCTGATTATAGCCATTCTAGTACGTATATAGTGTATTTCACTGGTTTAATTTGCCTTTCTGTTAACAACTAATGATTCTGAGCATCTTTTCTTTGATGCTTATTTTCCTTGTAAATCTTGTTTGTAAAATGTCTTCAAACCTTTTGCCTTTCAATTGAGTTGTCTTTTCCCTGTTGAGTTAGAAGGGTTTTTTGGTATATTCTGGATGTAAGTCCTTCATCAGATAGGATACATGATTTGCAAATATTTCCTATAGTCTTTCTTCTGACAGTGACCTGCTTAGGTTAACAGTCACTATTGGCATATTGTGTGGGCATGTGTATGTGTCCTAAGTTGCTTCAGTTGTGTCTGATTCTGGGTGACCCTATGGATTGCAGCCCACCAGGCTCCTCTGTTCATGGGATTCTCCAAGCAAACAGAGCTAGTCAAATAAAGAAACTGCCACACTATAGCTTCCCTAAATTAAGGGATGTACAGTTGACGTTGTTAAGTGTAGACTTTGATTCCTAAAGAAAACTATACGTAGATGGTAGACTAGCAAGAATTAGAAAGTAAATGAAGTACTGTACGGGACAAGTATGGCTTTGTCTATTTCTAATTATACTTACTCCTGCTTAAAATCTGCAAAGAGTGGGTCTGGGAATGACATTTTAGGAAAAATATTCTGGGATTTCCAGTTTGGGAGGAAAAGAAACAAATGGATGGAAACATTTTAAGTAACATAGTAGAACTATCCTGGTAAATGTTATGATTTCATGTAGGAGTTTCTTGGGTTATGATGAAAAGAATGTGGACCTTTCATAGACTGAATAGAGGTCATCAAGTGAACTTGATGCATGATCTTTAAAGATACGATTACATAGAGTAGAACTTCCATCTATGGCTTTTTGGAAACATGGTGAACTTCTTTTGCTGTGGCTTGGTAGGAAATCCAGCACACGTACCTCTTGTGTCCCTGCCTCCGTTCCACACTTGGGATAGTATAGTATGCTTGGGAATTGTAGTTTCAAATTCTTTAGCCAGTTATAAAATGTTTCACCAAAAAAGTCCTTTTGGTTCTTTGGTTCCCCCACCCCCTACTGCCCCACAAATTTTAAACATTAAAATATATACCATATACCATGAGATTTATCACTGTGAGGTTGTACAATTTGGTAGATTTTAATCTATTCATAATGTTATGCCAGCATCACCACTATCTAATTCCAGAGCATTTCCATCACCCTCATAAGAAACCCTTTACCTGAAATAGGTCACTGCCAGTTCTCTCCTTTCCCAAGCCCCTGACAACCACTAAGCTGCTTTATATCTCTGTGGATTTACCCATTCTGGATATTTCACGCAAATGGAATCAGGTAATACATGATTGTTTACATCTGACTTCTTTCATTTAGTTTAATGTTTTTAAGGTTCATCCATGTTGTAGCATGTATTAGTATTTTATTCTTTATGGTCAAATAATATTCGTTTGAATGTATTCACCACATTTTGTTTATCTGGGGTATTTGCACTTTTTGGCTATTGTGCAAAATGCTGCTGCTGTGAACATTTATGTACTCTGTGTGTGTGTGTGTGTGTGAACATGTTTTCTGTCCTCTTGGGAATATATATAGGATTTTGAAACTGCTGGGTTATATGGTAACTCTATGTTTTAACTTTTTGAGGAACTGCCAAATTGTTTTCCACAATGACTGTACTATTTTACTTCCTTTACTTCAGTGTAAGGATTCTAGTTTCCACATCTTGGTCAACACGCATTGTAAGTTTTCCCCCCTCTTTTAAAAGTTATACCCATCCTGGTGGGTGTGTAGTGGTATCTCATTGTGGTTTTGATTTGTATTTCTCTAATGACTAATGATATTATATTCCTGTGCTTATTGGCCACTTTTATATCTTCTTTGGGGAAAATGTCATTCAGTCAAATCCTTTACTCATTTTTAAATTTAGTTAGTTGTCTTTTTATTGTTTGGCTGTAAGCATCCCTCCTTTGGTTTTTGGTGTCTCAGAAATAGCTCTGGATCTTTATTGTTGAGCTTAGAATTGTAACACAGATCTGTCCTTGAAAATTCATCCAAGACTAGCTGCTGTTTATAAGTATGATGATAACTGGGCAAACAATGATTTCCATGTCTGATCGGTAGGGAATTTTCTTTATTTGCCTTGAAAGATATGTTCAAAAGTATAATTTGATGGAGTATCATCACTTTGTTACAGCTGTAATTTGAACTAGTCTTATCAGCAAATTAATGATAGACTGATAAAATATCTCTGGTCAGTACTATTATTGGTGTTCACTGGAAGTGTTTAAGCTGAATCTGGACAACTGCTGTTGGTTTATTGTAGAAGAAAATCATGTGTATTGAAGAATGTTGAATTAGATATCATTTGAAATTCTTTCCAGCTCTGTGATTCTGTTTTTATGGTCTCGAGCTGAAATTTATCCCAGTGGAATGGTTTGAAAAGTATTGTATCTTATTTTCACTGTTGCACGAAGTTAGAATCTAATGATAGTGTAGATTTACACTTTGAAAACAGAAGAAAAGTGTTATTGTACTTCACTGTTTTTTTAGATTTAAATTGTTTTACCTTCTACTTGAAATACTTTGCTGTCCTTCCCTTCTAAAAAATGTTTGTTTCTTCTTACAGATTAGCAAGACACCTACAAAAAGAGGCCCAAGCTCAACACAATAATTCTGAATTCACAGAAGAACAAAAGGTACCATAAAATAATCTCTAGATACATCAGATTCCAAGTGAAAAAGGGTCTGTCTTTTGAGTCCATTAAGCAAAAACAAACAACAAAAGCCATTATACTTAAGTACAAAGAATGATCCTGATCATGCTTTGCTGATCATTAAGTAATCAGAGTTACCACATGATTTACCATGCAGTGAATTTCTCACTTAATGAATTTCTTTTTTCAGCCATTTAGACTTTAACTTTAGTGGAGACCATCCACTCTTTGGTTGGGAGGAGGGGGAACCAGAGACTGGAGTGAGATTGTGAGTAATTGCATCCCGCCTCTTAACTCTGAACTCCCTTAACTCTTTTTCCACCTCCTCTCAAAACAGACAAAAACCAAACAAGCCACCACTGAAAAAAATTAGTTCAAGTAAAAAATTTGGCATGAGTCCATCAACAAAATAAATGCATAAAGTTTCAAAATGTTTCAAGAGTGTCCTTTCTCCTTGAATTAAAATTTTAATGTGTCAAGTTGATTCCCTGTACTGCTAAAGACTATGAAAAATGGGATATTTTAAGAAGCTTTACTTTAACAGAATGAGAAGAAATGGGAGGAAACAATCCATATTTTCTCCTAGCTCAAGGGGTCCAATATTAAGTCAGATTTTAATCTCATGGATAATGAAAAAAATTGATGTCAGTTTTCCTCTTATTAAGAAAAGGCATTGTGAAAACTATGGCAACTTAATTTGCTTTTATCCTTTTTTGTACAAGGAGTGGAAATGACTCTGAACACTTCTTAGGCTTGTACTCATTTGATTCTTTATAAGAGTTTGAAAAGAAAAAAATCCCAAAGATTAGGGTCAGTCATATTTCTTACACAGATTAGTATGTTTGCAGTTAAAACTATTTAGAGTCTGTGTTATCTAATGTATATTTTGTATTTTAAAAAGAAATAGCACTTTAAAAACTTTTAAAGTGTAGTTTTCTTTTTTCCTTAATAATTGCTAGTATCTCTGATAGATAGATGGCAACTCAATGGACATGAGTTTGAGTAAACTCTGGGAGTTGGTGATGGACAGGGAGGCCTGGTGTGCTGCAGTCCATGGGGTTGCAAAGAGTTGGACACGACTGAGCAGCTGAACTGACTGATGATAGATTTAGGAAACTTAGGATTTTAGCCCGGGAAAATAATTAGCTCAGAGGAAATATTTGGTTTGCAAAAGGAAAGGGAAAAGGACTATATGCTTTATCACATCGAAGATTTGTGATATCTGTCTAGGAATGACTAGGATATGATCGGCTGACATCACAGAATTAAGAGTTAAACATCTACATTTTGAAACAATCTCAACTATCTGAATATGTAACTTTAACAGCTAACAAAGCATGTTATGAATATGGAATCAGAATGAAAGCTTTGGAAATTAAAAAGTTTGACAGCCATGTTTTAATCACCTGTTTCCCTCAAGTTATTTATATGCCTCATCTCCAACATCTACTGCTTAGGTATAGGATCTAATATGAACTCAAATGTAAAGTGATTTGACCTAAAACATACTACAGTTTTTTTAAATGTTATCAAGAAATGAGCTTTGGCGTATGATGATGATTAGACTAATGAGACAAAATCAGCTTTTTCTTAATTTTCTTTAACTTCCTGAGGCTGAAGCTGGGTGTTTGATAATGCTGTTTGTTTAACTTATAGCTGTTTATAGTAGGTGCCCAGCTGCTCTCTTTTCAGCTTACACAGATCCACCCCCTCCATAATGCCCAGGAGGCAGCATGACCTAGAGGAATGAGCCTGAAATCTGAAGTGAGAAGACTTGGTCTTGAACCCTGGCTTTGTCTCTGGACCTTAAATTCCTTGTGTATAAAATGAGGGATAAGATAATCCTAAGTGATCTTGAAAACCATCTCTAAATCTTCAAATGACCTCTGCCTTTGAGGTGTCCGCTCCTCCTCCTTTCCTGGAGACCTTATTTCTGAGGTGTTTAGTATTTAAAAACCTGCCTAGGAGGCATATGTGGCTGCCATTTGTGTCTCCAGAGAGAGCTTGTGCCTGCCTGCCTATTCCTTGGGAGAAGGACCTACCCCCATCCCCCATTACTCTGTGCTACATTATGAATATAAGGCAAGTCATTACCTTTAAAAATTTAACTTTCCTTAAAAATACAGATAAAACATTCACAGTGGGCAAAAAAAGTCACTTTGGCATACAGGCTTTGTTTAATGTCACTTAAGGAAAAAGTTCCACAGTTTGTTGTGACTGTGTGGATCACAGCAGACTGTGGAACATTCTGAAAGAGGTGGGAATACCAGAACACTTGACCTGCCTTCCGAGAAATCTGTATGCAGGTCAAGAAGCAACCATGAGAACTATACATGGAACAACAGACTGGTTCCAAATTGGGAAGAGAGTACATCAAGCCTTTATATTGTCACCCTGCTTATTTAACTTATATGCAGAGTACATCATGAGAAACGTTGGACTGGATGAAGCACAAGGTAGAATCAAGATTGCCGAGAAAAATATCAATAACCTCAGATATGCAGATGACACCAACCACCATTATGGCAGAAAGTGAAGAGGAACTGAAGAGCCTCCTGATGACAGTGAAAGAGGAGAGTGAAAAAGCTGGCTTAAAACTCAACATTCAAAAAATGAAGATCAGGGCATCTGGTCCCATCACCTCATGGAAAATAGATGGGGAAACAATAGAAACAGTGGCAGACTTTCTTTTCTTGGGCTCCTAAATCACTGCAGATGGTGACTGCAGCCATGAAATGAAGACACTTGCCACTTGGAAGGAAAGTTATGACCAACATAGACAGCATATTAAAAAGCAGAGACATTACTTTGCTGACAAATGTCCGTTTGGTCAAAGGTGTGGTTTTTCCAATAGTCATATATGGATGTGAGAGTTGTGCTGTAAAGAAAGCTGAGCATGGAAGAATTGATGCTTTTGAACTGTGATGTTGGAGAAGACTGTTGAGAGTCCTTGGATTGCTAGGAGATCCAACCAGTGCATCCTAAAGGAAATCAATCCTGAATATTCATTGGAAGGGCGTTGAAGCTGAAGCTTCCAGTACTTTGGCCCCCTGATGTGAAGAAATGACTCATTGGAATAGACCCTGATGCTGGGAAAGATTGAAGATCGGAGAAGGGGACGACAGAGGATGAGATGGTTGGATGGCATCACCAACTTGATGGACATGAGTTTGAGCAAGCTCCAGCAGTTGGTGATGAACAGGGAAGCCTGGCATGCTGCAGTCCATAAGGTCTCAGAGTTGGACATGACTGAGCGACTGAACTAACTGAACTGAAGGAAAAAGTCAGACTCCAAGTTAAAAAATGATTAGAAAACAAAGATTTCCCAGACATTATCTGGAGAATATTGACTCAGAAAAATTGATAGATGTTATATCAACAGAGTTTGTGACTTTTTGGGCTTTTAACATGCTAATATGTATGTTGGATTTTTAAAGAGTTTGGGTAATGGAGTATTTCTTAAATGTGTTTGCTTTTGAAAGCCTCCTTCCTCTTCTCTTTATAATATTTCATTGGGTCTAAAGAACATGTTATGGGAAATTTTGAAACCAACTGTTAGGTCTGCAAAATTACTTGAATGCCAGACCTGGCATGTAAGCCAAAGGAGAAGAAACTTGATTGTGTTTCCTTAAAAGAGAAAAACGGAGAATGTTCTTTACATTAGTTTATGCAAAACTATTCTATATGTTTTCTATTTTGAATGTATTTGTAGCAGAGACAGATTTTAGAATTATGCCAACCATTCAACAATTTGTGGAACTTTAAAAGATTTTTTTTAAAACCACCATATTTCTAAAGTACTTTATGAAACTTTTTACTGTTGCTTACAGTAAGATTTTAAAACTATTTGATCAATAAGTGCTTTGTTAGATCTTAGATTATTGATATTTATTTGTATTATTAATAGATGAGAGGAATCATTTTTTTAGAGAGTAACTTATATATTTCTCAGTATTTATTTTAAATGTGAAGAACTCTAAAGTCACACCACTGATCTCTCTTAACTTGATTAGTTGGTGGTAGAAAATCTTCATATGGATTTTCTATTCATAATCTCAAAGATTTCTGGTGGAAAATCAAGTTTATAATTCTTATTTGATCCTCCCTCATGATCAGTTGACTTAGCTTTCATTTCATTTCTTAATAGTTTTGTCATTATAACAACTGGGTTTAGTTGCCAAAAAATAGCTGCCAAAAGCTTTCATTCCATTAAATTCCCTACTTTGGTGTAGTAGATTTTCTCGTGTAAGTTTCTGGACAGAATAGAACATCCTGTCTCATGATGCTTAGAAAGTTTTTCCCTGTTTTGAATCAGATGAGTGGTGATGAGAATTCCAGCACTATATGCTTGTTTTATATTTTATAGGTCTCCCTTTCCACTGCCTCCTCCCTCACTTCCTTTCTTCTCTTCCTCCCCCCAGCTAGAGGATAGACGATGGGCTGTCTAAATCTAAAAAATTGTCTGGATTGAGACTATACTCCTTTAACTCTTTGTATTTTTGTAAACTATTTTTTCCTTAATATGTTTTGGCAAAATTACTGTACTTCTTTAATTGTTAACTGCTTTTTTCCTTTAATAGCTCTTTTGGAGTTAACCATTCCCATAGCTAATGACAAAGTAAAACAGCCAGTATTCTGAAAATGACATTTTCCACTTATATACCTTGTTAGACATATGCAATTAATTTGAATGAAATGCTAATTATTTAAATCTTTCTAAGATTAAGTTCACTTACCTTGAATGCTTAGTCTTAATATATATTAGTCAGGATTTATGTTCTGTGCTTCTTAATTTTTCTGAACCGTTTCTTTCTAAGAAAGGTAGAGTAATGATGGTAGCAACCACTTGATTTTGATGTCAATAAATGCTACATTTTAAAAGTCACTGCTGTGGCTGAAAAATGATAGTGTTTCACTCTTTTTTTAATACTGATGTTGGGTGTGGTCCCTTAAAATAGTTATGAATAATGCCTATTGGTATTTTGCCATAGTTTCAATAGACTGTAAAAAACTGTTGCTTCTTCTTAACTTGAAGAAATGTTTACATTTAAAATAGGTTATTAGTGGACTTATAGTTGTTAAACTAGAATATATTTTACCTGAAATGTTAAAAACATCAAATCAAATGGATTGTATAGTAAAGAAGGAAACGAAGTTAACTAGTGTTTTAGACTTACTCATTGATACATGTTCCTTAATACAGACAGCTCTTTTTCAAAACTTTGTTTTTTAAAAGAACATAAGTGTGACCAAATGGTATTAAAATAAGTGTATTGCTTTGTTGTATATATTGCTATTGTATTGAAGACACTGATGTCCAGGACAAGTTGCTTAACCTCTTCGGTTTTCACATCTTATAGATGTGAAATGGTTGTATCTCGTGCATAGGATTGTAGTCAGGATTCAATGAATTAATGTGGGTAAATCACCTAGGAGAATCTGACACTTCGTAAGTGCTCAATAGGTTTTAGCCATTACTAACTCTATTAAAGTCGTTTGCTAGTTTTGTCAGATTTGAGTGGTTCATATGAACACCAGTGATTTAGTGATATTAGATTTTGTATAGAAAAGATTGTTGCTGGCTCCCCTACAACAGCTCTTTCAGAAGGTAAATAAATCTGTATCTTGAATCCTTTTACAGCAATTATATTAAATATAATATTTAAATATAAAATTTCAGAATAAAATTTGACATTTTCTAAACTCACATTAAGATTAAAAGAAATTCTAAAGATTGTGGAAATAGATAAATATTGTTACTAGTTCCTTGACCAAGAGTCATATCTTTTGCTCAGTAGTAGTTTTATTTATTTTTGAAAATTTTTTTACTGATGTATACTTGATTTACAGTGTTGTGTTAGCTTCTGGTGCACAGCAGAGTGATTCAGTTATACATATATATACATATTCTTTTTTGTTTTCTTTTCCATTCTGGTTTATTGTATGATAGTGAATACAGTTCCTTGTGCTATACAGTAGGGCTTTACTGTTTATTATAGTACTTTGTATGTGCTAATCCATGCACCTAATTTATCGCTTTCCCCTTCCCCTTTGGTAACCATCAGTTTGTTTTCTTTGTCTGTGAGTCTGCTTCTGTTTTATAAATAAGTTCATTTCTGTCATTTTAGATTCCAAATGTGAGTGATACCCTATACTATTTGCCTTTCCCTTCTGACTTGCTTCACTTGGTATGACAATATCTAGGTCTATCCATGTTGCTGCAAATGGCATTTCATTCTGTTTTATGGCTGAGTAGTATTCCTCTGTGTGTGTGTGTTTCTATTTTTTATCCATTCATCTGTCAGTGGACATTCATTTACCTTACTTCATGTCTTGGCTATTATAAATAGTGCTGCTAAGAACATTGAGGAGCATGTGTCTTTTCAAATTACAGTTTTCTCTAGATATGTGTTCAGGGGTGGGATTGATGGATCATATGGCAACCCTATGTTTAGTTTTTTAAGGAACCTCTGTACTGTTTTCCATAGTGGCTGCACCAGTTTACATTCCCACTTGCAGTGTAAGAGGGTTCCCTTTTCTCCATACCCTCTCTAGCATTTGTTATTTGTAGAATTAGTGTTTTATTTTGTGAATTGCTATCCCAGCTATATAATGCTTGTATGATAATTGCCTAGCACTCACTAGCCTGAGTGCCAGATACCAGGACAATACTTGCTACTCCTCTTTGCTCCTCGTTTATCTCCTAAAGAAAATTGGCATAAGAGGAAACCACCAAATCTAATTGACTGAACTTTTGCAGGTCATCAGTATGTGTAGAAAAATATCACTTTCCCCCAGAATATTGTATTGTGAAGGCATTGCAAATATTGTACACATATACTTCACTTTTATGGTCAGGGTTTATTTCTAACAGAAAGTTAAGAAATACCTTTTTTTGGAAAGATTTCAAAGTCTTGCTTGTCATAATTTAGCTGCCTGCTCTTGTGCATATTTATTTTTTGGGTCTCCTCCTTTTCAATTCAACCCTAATCATTCATGTTCTTTTTCTGACTACTCTAACCTTTAGTCTTTGCCCTTCTCTCCTTTACCCTAGGGACACTGTTACCACAACAGTTTTCTTAATGGACAAATCTGACAGTCATTCTTCTGTCCAAAAACTGTCTGTGTAATTTATTGCTAAAATAATAACAGATTCATTGCTCAGCTAGTCATAGAAGGTCCCCTTCATAATAACCCCTCCCCCTGCAATGCACACACATTTCACATTTCAAACCTATCTCCCTGTTTTCAGTTTGGGACGTTAGACAACTGAACTATGACGTTTTTCCAAGTTCTTTAGTTTTAGAAATCCTCCCAGTCACTGGGGCTTGATTCCTAATTTTGATTCCTATCCTATTGCTTCAGGGCGTATTAGCATTTACTTTGCTGACACCTGTAAACCAAGTTCCTCTGTTTTATGTTACAGTGATTTTGTATGTGTCTTAACATGTTTAATAGAAACATGAGCTTATTAAAGGCAAGGGCTATGCTCTGTCATTTATATCTATTTGATAACTCAGATCTGACTATAAAGTTTGCCACCATTTATCACAAGTATTGATTTTGCTTAGCATTGCTGATACATTTAATTGAACAAGATTGGACTTGAGTCAAAATTAAATTATACCACTGTGCTAACTTTCAGATATTTTTGATTTTAAGTCTTTTAGTTAATATCAGACCTTAAGGAGAAGAAGAGAAGGCAAAGCTTGGAGAGATGTTTGAAGTCCTTTTCATTGCCCTTTAAATCATAGAGAAAGCTATCATCAAAGCAAATGATTTAAAATTGGTTGTGGCACATTAGACCAGGAATGAATATATGCTTACCTTCTCTGCATGGTCCCAGCCCTTTGCTTCCTATTTCTCATCTCCAGTGTCTGAAAGATGCTAAAAAGAAATAAAATTTAACCTAACTTTTAAAATCATAGATCACTTATCAATAAAATATTAACTCGATTTTTGGCAACTAACGGTTATAATGTATTTGGTATTTATAACTTTTTCTTTTTCCTGCAGAAAACCATAGGCAAAATTGCAACATGCTTGGAATTACGAAGTGCAGCTTTACAGGTAAATACATTCCCCTCTCTCAACTTCTTAATATAAGGAAAAGGAATTAGTATGAACTATTGATAAAATGTTAGGCATTCATGTCAAAAGCAGTATAGTCTCAAAAGGATTTTTTAACAATAAGAATTCATGGATTAAATTCTTATTAAAAGATCTATTAGTTCAAGTTATATAAACTGTAAAAATAAAAGATATGGCTTCAGTTTTTTTCTTCAATATCTTTAGTCAGAATGTTCCCAAAAAAACAAAAACTAATTTGGAAATAAAAAAAAATTTTTTTTAACCTTGAAAGCAAGAGATGGAGTCTTTTATTTTGGCTACTTTTTGGATATTTTGCCAGCCGTAATAAAAGACATANCTCTTCGGTTTTCACATCTTATAGATGTGAAATGGTTGTATCTCGTGCATAGGATTGTAGTCAGGATTCAATGAATTAATGTGGGTAAATCACCTAGGAGAATCTGACACTTCGTAAGTGCTCAATAGGTTTTAGCCATTACTAACTCTATTAAAGTCGTTTGCTAGTTTTGTCAGATTTGAGTGGTTCATATGAACACCAGTGATTTAGTGATATTAGATTTTGTATAGAAAAGATTGTTGCTGGCTCCCCTACAACAGCTCTTTCAGAAGGTAAATAAATCTGTATCTTGAATCCTTTTACAGCAATTATATTAAATATAATATTTAAATATAAAATTTCAGAATAAAATTTGACATTTTCTAAACTCACATTAAGATTAAAAGAAATTCTAAAGATTGTGGAAATAGATAAATATTGTTACTAGTTCCTTGACCAAGAGTCATATCTTTTGCTCAGTAGTAGTTTTATTTATTTTTGAAAATTTTTTTACTGATGTATACTTGATTTACAGTGTTGTGTTAGCTTCTGGTGCACAGCAGAGTGATTCAGTTATACATATATATACATATTCTTTTTTGTTTTCTTTTCCATTCTGGTTTATTGTATGATAGTGAATACAGTTCCTTGTGCTATACAGTAGGGCTTTACTGTTTATTATAGTACTTTGTATGTGCTAATCCATGCACCTAATTTATCGCTTTCCCCTTCCCCTTTGGTAACCATCAGTTTGTTTTCTTTGTCTGTGAGTCTGCTTCTGTTTTATAAATAAGTTCATTTCTGTCATTTTAGATTCCAAATGTGAGTGATACCCTATACTATTTGCCTTTCCCTTCTGACTTGCTTCACTTGGTATGACAATATCTAGGTCTATCCATGTTGCTGCAAATGGCATTTCATTCTGTTTTATGGCTGAGTAGTATTCCTCTGTGTGTGTGTGTTTCTATTTTTTATCCATTCATCTGTCAGTGGACATTCATTTACCTTACTTCATGTCTTGGCTATTATAAATAGTGCTGCTAAGAACATTGAGGAGCATGTGTCTTTTCAAATTACAGTTTTCTCTAGATATGTGTTCAGGGGTGGGATTGATGGATCATATGGCAACCCTATGTTTAGTTTTTTAAGGAACCTCTGTACTGTTTTCCATAGTGGCTGCACCAGTTTACATTCCCACTTGCAGTGTAAGAGGGTTCCCTTTTCTCCATACCCTCTCTAGCATTTGTTATTTGTAGAATTAGTGTTTTATTTTGTGAATTGCTATCCCAGCTATATAATGCTTGTATGATAATTGCCTAGCACTCACTAGCCTGAGTGCCAGATACCAGGACAATACTTGCTACTCCTCTTTGCTCCTCATTTATCTCCTAAAGAAAATTGGCATAAGAGGAAACCACCAAATCTAATTGACTGAACTTTTGCAGGTCATCAGTATGTGTAGAAAAATATCACTTTCCCCCAGAATATTGTATTGTGAAGGCATTGCAAATATTGTACACATATACTTCACTTTTATGGTCAGGGTTTATTTCTAACAGAAAGTTAAGAAATACCTTTTTTTGGAAAGATTTCAAAGTCTTGCTTGTCATAATTTAGCTGCCTGCTCTTGTGCATATTTGTTTTTTGGGTCTCCTCCTTTTCAATTCAACCCTAATCATTCATGTTCTTTTTCTGACTACTCTAACCTTTAGTCTTTGCCCTTCTCTCCTTTACCCTAGGGACACTGTTACCACAACAGTTTTCTTAATGGACAAATCTGACAGTCATTCTTCTGTCCAAAAACTGTCTGTGTAATTTATTGCTAAAGTAATAACAGATTCATTGCTCAGCTAGTCATAGAAGGTCCCCTTCATAATAACCCCTCCCCCTGCAATGCACACACATTTCACATTTCAAACCTATCTCCCTGTTTTCAGTTTGGGACGTTAGACAACTGAACTATGACGTTTTTCCAAGTTCTTTAGTTTTAGAAATCCTCCCAGTCACTGGGGCTTGATTCCTAATTTTGATTCCTATCCTATTGCTTCAGGGCGTATTAGCATTTACTTTGCTGACACCTGTAAACCAAGTTCCTCTGTTTTATGTTACAGTGATTTTGTATGTGTCTTAACATGTTTAATAGAAACATGAGCTTATTAAAGGCAAGGGCTATGCTCTGTCATTTATATCTATTTGATAACTCAGATCTGACTATAAAGTTTGCCACCATTTATCACAAGTATTGATTTTGCTTAGCATTGCTGATACATTTAATTGAACAAGATTGGACTTGAGTCAAAATTAAATTATACCACTGTGCTAACTTTCAGATATTTTTGATTTTAAGTCTTTTAGTTAATATCAGACCTTAAGGAGAAGAAGAGAAGGCAAAGCTTGGAGAGATGTTTGAAGTCCTTTTCATTGCCCTTTAAATCATAGAGAAAGCTATCATCAAAGCAAATGATTTAAAATTGGTTGTGGCACATTAGACCAGGAATGAATATATGCTTACCTTCTCTGCATGGTCCCAGCCCTTTGCTTCCTATTTCTCATCTCCAGTGTCTGCAAGATGCTAAAAAGAAATAAAATTTAACCTAACTTTTAAAATCATAGATCACTTATCAATAAAATATTAACTCGATTTTTGGCAACTAACGGTTATAATGTATTTGGTATTTATAACTTTTTCTTTTTCCTGCAGAAAACCATAGGCAAAATTGCAACATGCTTGGAATTACGAAGTGCAGCTTTACAGGTAAATACATTCCCCTCTCTCAACTTCTTAATATAAGGAAAAGGAATTAGTATGAACTATTGATAAAATGTTAGGCATTCATGTCAAAAGCAGTATAGTCTCAAAAGGATTTTTTAGCAATAAGAATTCATGGATTAAATTCTTATTAAAAGATCTATTAGTTCAAGTTATATAAACTGTAAAAATAAAAGATATGGCTTCAGTTTTTTTCTTCAATATCTTTAGTCAGAATGTTCCCAAAAAAACAAAAACTAATTTGGAAATAAAAAAAAATTTTTTTTAACCTTGAAAGCAAGAGATGGAGTCTTTTATTTTGGCTACTTTTTGGATATTTTGCCAGCCGTAATAAAAGACATGGGTGCAGTGAAGTCTTTGTATGAAAAATATGTAATTTGTATATTTTAAATTCAGTCCACACAGTCCCAGGAAGAATTTAAACTGGAAGATCTGAAGAAGCTAGAACCAAGTAAGCTTTATTTCATATTTTTTATTGCTACTGCTTTAAAAAAATGTTTACACTATTATGGATATTAAGATTATTTAGCAGAGATGCTAATTTGAGTCTTTTCTGTTACTATCTAGTCCTATGTAATTTTTCATGCTTTTGTAATTTCTATAATATTTTTAGTAATTATTGTCTGGTTCACTTTGTGTGCTCAGTCGTGTCTGACTCTTTGCAACCCCATGGACTGTAACCTACCAGACTCCCCTGTCCATGGAGTTTTCCACACAAGAATACTGCAGTGGGTTGCCATTTCCTATTCCAAAGTATCTTCCCAAACGAGGGATCAAACCTGCATCTCCTGCATTGGCAGGCGGATTCATTACCACTGCTACCTGGGAAGCCCTCTCACCTTCATTACAGAATGAAAAATTATTTGACTCTATGTTGTACCTCACCTATCTGTTTTAGCCTTTGTTTTATTCAGTTTAATAAGACTACTACTTACTAAAGTAATAATTAAATTACTTTAGTAAACATTTACTGTAGATTCTATTGGAAAGTATAAAGTTATAGTCATTGATGCCTGTTTATACTGAGTGTCACTGAAAACTGCAGTCTAGCTGTTTGAACTGCTTTATAAAATATTTCTTTATTGTCCTCATTTTCCTTCCTAAGTGTTTCTTCTTTTTTTTTTTTAAGTAAACAATTCCTTCAAATATTTTGGTGGTTAGGATGTGCTAGATGAAGCTTTTTTGCTGGTTCAAATGAATGTTCTCTTAGAGGAAAAGTTTGAAATATAGGCAAGGGCACAAGTATTGAATATCACCATATTCAATTTTAGGACATTTTTTATCACCCCATAAAGAAACCCTCACTCATTTTTCTCTAGCTTACCCTGACTCCCAGCCCGAGGCAACCACTAATCTACTTTTTGTCTCTATAAATTTGTCTATTCTGAACATTTCATATAAATGTAATCATAGAATAATTGGTCTCTTGTAAGTGCCTGCATATAAGATTATTTTAAGAAAAACACATTTGTGCTCACTCAGTCATGTCCGATTCTTGTGACCCCCATGGACTGTAGCCCATCAGGCTTCTCTGTCCATGGAATTTTCTAGGCAAGAATACTGGAGTGGGTTGCCATTTCTTCCTCCAGTGAATCTTCCCAATCCAGGGATCGAACCCACATCTCTTGTGTCTCCTGCATTGGCAGGTGGGTTATTTTTAAAAAAAAGATTTCAGCTGCATTGAGGATACCTGAGTTATATTATGTTTCTGAAGAAAATTAGAAATGTTCAATTTTAAATGATAAGAGTAATTAGGATTGGGGATCCTCATTTAGTAACTATTTTCCATCTCTTTTCAGTTTGTTTCCAAATAAAACTTAAGAAAATGTCAGTTCACTGTAAAGACTGTAAACACTTATAATCAGATGTTTATTATCTCTTTCCATGGACACACTCAATTTTTCCTCCTGTTACCTCATAGACTCTCTTGTTGGTAATAATGATCACCATTTTTTAGAGTAGCAGGAATGTGCCAAACACTCAGATAAGTAGACTCGACCACATTTTACTGACACTTGCCCATGATTTTACAGCTTGTAAATGCTCGAACTGGGTTGGGTTTGAAGTGATCTCAAAGCCTACATTCCTACCATTACACTCTTTTATTAATACTTGTAATCATGCAATATTGACATCAGTCCTTGATATCATGATTCTTCAGGTAAAACTCCTGAGAGATTATTGACCCATGTATTTGTGGAAGATTGAACTGAAATCTACATTTGTTTTCTGATTTGTTTGTTTATAAGATTTGGGGTGGGAATAGAGAGGAAAGAGTGTAATTTGGATTCGTTTTTAAATTATATTTTGATTTTATATAAAGTTTCTCATTTGGACTTCTCCCTTCCTGGTACTTTAGATGATTTTAATTTGCTTCTTGCCTCTTGAACTTAAATGTGTATGTTGTATCTCAGTAGGCTATGCCCTGTAATCAATCTTGAATTTATAAAATCTAGGCGCTTGTTTTGAGTTAACTATTTTATCAGAATTAAACATTTTCAATAAATTGGTATTTGACTATATTTCAGATTCAGTGTTCTTAGTCAACCTGGCTTCTGCCTCTTCTAATAATGTAAGGAAGGGAAAAATAAACAAATGAATGTATCTTTCAACTTGTTGGTCTTAGTTGGTTTATTTTACTAATGTATTTTTCCTTCAAGATTTTTTAAATCTCTTTGTAATCCTATCTGAAATTCATACTAAAGCTAAGATCCTGAATGTAATAGTTAATTTATTTTTCCTATGTTAGTCCTTAATAATACACTACTTCTTACTCAGACATATCCCCCTATGACCACCCCATAAACTGTAAAATTCCCTTCCATTAATTAAACTTTGAAGACCCCAAAGAAATCATACCTTGCCCCGAAAGCTTTCTCTTCTCTCCTTAGCAGTAATTAGACTGTCTCATGTTCTTTATAGGAGCACTTTTTATGGCCACTGTCATAGTCTGCCCTGTACTAGTCTCACTAATATTTATTTCTTTTCTCAAGAATATTGTGAATAACCTTTGTATTTTCCTCACAGAGCCTCATTCAATGCTTTGCCTATAGTATGAACTTGGCAAATTTTTAAACTGAATAGAGTTAAATTAAAGGAATTGTTAAGGGAATTGTTAAGGGAATTGTTTCCCATAATTTAAGATAAACTTTCAGATAGGAAGCACTTGCTCATTTTTTCTACCACAAAAATGAAAATTAGCTACAAGGGAAAAAAAAGAAATACATTTGGGGTGTGTGTGTGTGATTTTTAATGTCAGATTCAAGAGGGTGGCAGGCCATGCTCCATGAGAGTAGGCTGGGAGTGCTCAGTGCTCACCAGTAAAGGGTATACCATCTAGTCAACATTTAGTGGGCCTGTGTGCATTATTCCTACTGAATGAACCAGTTAGTCCCCAGTCGTGGTGGACTCCACACTCATGATCACTCCTTCCATGAAATTATAAACTAGCTTTTCCTCTTCTCTACAACCTCCAAAAATATCAAGATTCATATTAGAAGAAAAAGCCTATGTTAAGTTTATGTAGAATCTTATTTTAAAAGGACGTTAGAATCCTTGTTATTCCCCAGTTGGTGAAAATGGAAAGCTATCCTGCAATTATAGAAAGCAAGAAAGGTGCTGTTATTTTTCTTTCAAAATTATTCATACAAGTTAAATATCTGATATACTCTATACTTGTAAATACAAAATAAAGAAGAGGCTATTATGCCAAAACAGACATTTCCTTTTCAAAACTTTGATACCTAAGAAAAGAAAATACTGTTTAATTCTATTATAATACAAATTCAGGATATTCTTAGTAAGTAATATGATTTTCAGCTGTTTCATTGATGTTTTGTTTACATTTCAAGGGTTGACTTTTTCCTTTTCACTATTAAAATGTGGTCATTGCTGATATAAATATGCGTAATCTTGTCACCCATTTCCCATTCTCAACATCTAGAACAATACTGTGTGATTATTTGATATTTGAGTTGAATGAATAGTTTACTCATAATAACAGTCATGTACCAAGTTTAGAGGAGATATTCTTAAAATTTGAAAAATAGTCCTTCTTAGATCTAAAATAATAGGATTCTAGTCAGATAGGGAGAACTGTGGACAGAATAAATTACCATATAGTAATGTAGACTTTACTTGTACTGTAAGTGTTCCTATGCAATGTCATGTTATGTCATTTAATTTAATTCTCTCAACAAACTGTGAAGAAAGGTAGAATTTTGGAACTGGGGAAGCTGAGATTTCAGAGTTAATGAATAGTTACATGAATGCTCAAGTCATAAACATCATGGGAGGGCTAAGATCTGATTCAGATCTTTTGCTACTTGCCCTTTGCTTATCAGACTTCAGCTTTGTGGTCCTCTCCATTCCTTGAACAAACTCCTGCTGCAGAGCCTTTGTTGTTGCTCTGGCCTGTTCTCTTAATACTTGGGGAGCCCTTGCCCAGAGCTGCTTGTGGACATTTCTTCTCATCCAGGTCATGGCTCAAATGTCTTCTAATAATTCAGGTTTGAGCAGCCTACCCGGTTCACTTCAGCTGAAGTAATCCCTCAATTCCACTTACACAAGCGTCCTCTGGGTCCTTCAGCCACAGTCTTAACATCATTGTGTTCATTTTATGGCTTGTTATTGTCTGCTTATCCCCTGGAGAAGGAACTGGCAACCCACTCCAGTACTCTTGCCTAGAGAATCCCCATGGACAGAGGAGGCTGGCAGGCTATAGTCCACGGGGTCGCAGGAGTCGGACACGATTTAGCGACTAAACCACCACCATGGTCTGCTTTTCCTGGCTAGGGTCTAAGATCCGTTTGAAGGTGAAAACACTCTGTCTCTATCACTGCCATATCTTAGCACTCAGTACACATTTGTTGAGAAGAAGAAAGAAAGAGGAAGGAGGGTAGGAGTTGGAAGGAGAGAGAGAATACGAATGAGTGAATATATAGACACAAGTCTCAGAGTTCTCTCCCTGAAGGGCTTAGTAGGAGTGCATATATTAGAAGAAGTATGATAAACATATTTGACTCCTGTGGGAGCAAGGCATGTGATTGCAACCTGTACTCAGGAATTTCCTTTTTGAGGATGACAACATCCATACCTGTTTCAGCTCTAAACTGTAGGACTCCAAAATTAGAATGAATAAGTTGAGTATAAACTCACAGAAACATTTTGGATTGAACAATTAATGCCATTACTTTACCTTCATATAACTGCAGGTAGATACTGGCAATCCATAAGACCAGATATGAAGCACCTCTGCAAATGTAGGTAGAATTGTAGTATATCTCTCTTTTTAAGTTTCCTTGCCTGTATATAATCACTGACCACAACCATAATACAGGAGGTTGTAATACAAGAGATTGTTTGAAGACTTCTCTTAAGGATAAATCCCTCTTTGTGTTTGTGTGTGCATATATATGGAGAAGGAAATGGCAGCCCACTCCAGTTTTCTTGCCTGGAGAATCCTGTAAACAGAGAAGCCTGGCAGGCTACAGTATCCATGGGGTCACAAAGAGTCAGACGTGACTGAGCGTGCATGAGCCTGTATGTAAGCATATATGTACATATATGTATGTATACATTACATATGTATAGTAAACTATGGTAAAGGTATATGAGAATTATAACCTCACTCCTATAAACTTTAGCAGTTTTGTGGAGTTGAGGGGAAGACTAATCAAGACATAGAATAAGATAGGCTCATATCCCTCTCATTGGTCATCCTTGACACCAATCTTTTAATTAAAGTACTCCAGGGAGGAGTTATTGTCTTTCTCAGGTGCCCCATGTCTCACCTTGGATTTTGTTACAGAGAACTATTTTGGAGTTCATTTTCCATAAGCGCTCTGAGACTCTGGATACCTTCCTTGGAGTTCTGACAGTACTCTGAAATTACTGGTGCTTGGAGTGTGGATATTTTCATTTTGCTAAGATATTCAATGGACAAGTGCATTGTGGCTTTGGATGATAAGATTGGGAATTTTTAAAGTATTAATAGACACCCCAGGGGCTCAGTGGTAAAGAATCTGCCTGCAATGCAGGAGACACGGGTTCGATCCCTGGGTCTGGAAGATCCTCTGGAAGAAGAAATGGCAACCCACTCCAGTACTCTTGCTCGGGAAACCCATGGACAGAGGAGCCTGGTGGGCTGTGGTCCATGAGGTCACAAAGAATGAGACACGAATGAGCGATTGAACACACACACAAACGCACACATGTGTACATACATATTAATAGGCATGGTAAAATTGACTAAAATCAGTCACAATAAATTTTTTTATTCTGATTGATGACATAATTCATGTGTCTTTCTCTTTTTATTCTAGTCCTAAAGAATATTCTTACATATAATAAAGAATTCCCATTTGATGTTCAACCTGTCCCTTTAAGGTAAAATAAATTAGCACCAGTATTTGTCGTCTTAATTTGTCATCTTATTTTATACCTATTTTTCAGATATTTCTGGATGTATCATATCAATGTTGGTATCACTGATATCATTAATCCAACATATTAGCATTTTATATCAGCTGTTTTTGTATCAACATTTTACCTGGGAAATGAGTAGCTATTTGGCTTCTCTCATATATTTGGTTTTGTAACTCACTGTTTTTTCTGTCCTTTTGCATGTAGAAGAATTTTAGCACCTGGTGAAGAAGAGAATTTGGAATTTGAAGAAGATGAAGAAGAGGGTGGTGCTGGAGCAGGGTCTCCTGATTCCTTTCCTGCCAGAGTTCCCGGTAAGTATCAGTTGTTAAAAATATCCATGGCTTAATTCACAGTCAAAGTTTTTGGGACTTACTTTAGTATTTGCTAATGGGAGTAAAACCTCTCCAGGGTGCATGTCCATTTTAGGCAAAATTTTATGGTTGTGTTATGGGCAGTAACTGTTTTATAGGTGTAGCCTGGAATTATTTTACTATCTGTGTTGGGATCCCAAAGAGCACCCTCAGGTTCCAAGTTCACTAGGGGGACTCACTCAGCTTGTTGGTGTAACTCACAGCTGTGCTTTATGCCAGAAAAAGAATTACAGGCACAAAACCAGCCAAGGGAAAATGTATGTGAGCGAAGTCCAGAGGAAACCAGGTACAAGCCTCCAGGAGTCCTCTCCTAGTGGAGTCACACAGCTTGTACTTGATTCCCCTGGTGGCAAATTCTAATGACACGCGTGAAGTGTCCCTTGAAGTGGGAAGCACATAAGAGACTCTATGCCCAGAGCTGTTACATAGACACCTTCTGCCTAGCACTGACCAAAATTCCAGACTCCCAGAAGGAAAGCAGATAATTCAGCATAAGCCATATTGTTTCTAAAAAGAATGTAGGCACAGTGACCATTCTTATCAGGGGTCGTAGCAACCCTCCCAACATCCAGATTCCCAGATGCTAGTCAGAGGCTGCCCTTGTAGTCAGGTCTTTCTGAGAGTGACCGTTTCAGACCTGCTGTGTTGACTCTTTTTCGACTCACTATCAAATTTGGTTGTGAAAAACTGGACCCAGGGAGAGTGGCTACTGAGCAAATGCCTTTTTGTTCCCATCTTTAAAGAAAGCAAATAATAGTGAGGCTTTTTATTTACAGCTGATCTTCCCTGCCTGTCAGTAACCTAAGCAGGCACGCTGGATAAATTTCTTATTTCTCCCATCACTGTTTCACTCTGTTCTGTTCTTTTTTTTTTTTTAATATAAATTTATTTATTTTAATTGGAGGTTAATTACTTTATGTTCTGTTCTTATACAGCACACAGTTTTCATTTCTAGTCAGTTAGTTCACTTTAGTGTAATATGCTGATATATTGTGATGTATTTTAGAATAGACTCCAAAAGCTTTAAAATACAGCTAGATACAACTTATGTATTATCCTGATAACTTTCTTGGTAACAAAAGTATAGGCAGACCTTGGTAATACTACAGGTTTAGTTCCAGATGGCAATAAAGTGAGTATTGCAAGAAAGCGAGTCACACAAATTTTTTGGTTTCCCAGTGCATGTAAAAGTTACATATACAGTAGTCTGTTAAGTGTGTGATAAGCATTATGTCTAAAAAAAATTTTTGTATTTCATTATATATATTTTTTATTGAAGTATAGTTGATTTACAGTGCTTCAGGTATACAGCAAGATGATGCACATATATTATTTGTCAGATTGTTTTCCATTATAGGGTATTACAAGATATTGACTGTAGTTCTCTATGCTATAAAAAAATACTTTCTTGCTAAAAAATGCTAACCATCATCTGAGGCTTTAGCTAGTCATAATCTTGCTGTTAGAGGGTCCTGTGTTGATGGCTGCTGACATCAGGATGCTGGTTGCTGAAGGTTGGAGCAGCTGTGACAACTTCTTAAACTTAAGACAGCAATGAAGTTTGCCACCTAGATTGACTCTTCCTTTTACAGTTTCTCTGTAGCATGCAGTGCTATTTAATAGCATTTCACCCATCGTAGAACTTCTTTCAAAATCGGAGTAAATTCTCAGGTCTTGCCACTGTTTATCCATTAACTCTGCATAACATTCTAAATTTTTTGTTGTCATTTTAATAGTCTTCATGGCATCCTTACCAGGAGTAGGTTCCATCTTGAGAAAACACTTTCTTTATTCATCTATACAAAGCAGTTCCTCATCTGTTAAAAATTTTTGTTTTGGGAAATTGGAACAATCCAGTCACATCTTCAGGGTCCACATCTTATTCTAGCTCTCTTGTTATTTCCACTACATCTGTAATTAACAATAGTAACATCCGAGATCACAGGTCATCAGTCACTGTAAAAAATATAAAAGTAATGAAAATTTTGAAATATTGCAAGAATTACCAAACTGTGACATCGAGCCAGGAGGTGAACAAATGCTGTTAGAAATATGGCACCAGTAGACTTGCTTGAGACAGAAAAGAAAGAAAGAAAGTGTGCTCAGTTGTGTTTGACTCTTTGCGACCCCATGGACTGTAGCCTACCAGGCTCCTCCCTCCATGGGATTTTCCAGGCAATAGTACTAGAGTGGATTGCCATTTCCTTCTCCAGGGGATCTTCCCGACCCAGGGATCGAACCCAGGTTTCCCACATTGTAGACAGAAAGTTTACCGCCTGAGCCACCAGGGAAGTACAGGGTTGCTTGACACAGGGTTACCACAAATGTTCAGTTGGTAAAAAATACAATATCTGTGAAGTGCAATAAAGTAATATTGGAATAATAGTAATATTTCAGTGTTTATTATGCCCCTTGGGGTAGAGGTGTTATGGGGTATGTAGGTTCAAACCAACAGACATTGGGCTTGAGTCTAATCTTAGAACATTACTAGTTGCACCTATTCTGTTTCTTTCTCTTTTTTCCATTTCATTTTTATTATTTGTTTATTTGGCTGTGTACGGTCGTAGTTGCAGCATGCAGGATCTTTAGCTGTGACATGCAAACTCTTAGTTTTGGCATGTGAACTCTTAGTTGTGGCATATGGAATCTAGTTCCCTGGCAGGGAACCTGCCCCACTACCTCCACCCTGCACTGGGACAGAGGAGCCTTAAACACTAGACCACCAGAGAAGTCCCGGGGCACCTATTCTTAAACCAGTCTGAACTTCAGTTTCTCTTTTATTTATACAATGAGTTGATAATCATGCCTACCTCAGAAGGTTCCTGCAAAGATTAAATAAGGTACTGCAAATAAAGCTTTTAGCCCAGTCCCCGTCATATGCTGAATATTAGTGAGGTGGTTCTTTTCATCGTCATCACCTTTCAATGGAGGTAACAATACTACAGTATAGGATTACTGGGAAAATTACTGTTGATGGTAGCTATTATTGTTAATAATGTGTCTTTGAGTATAAGGGCATTATTCCTAATATACCTTACTTTATGAAGAGAGATGTATTTTTCTTGCTTTTGTTATATATGTAGAAAATGTCAAAATTGCCGAGATTGTAAGAGAAATTTTCTTGCTGTTTTACTTAACTAAACAGTTGTAATTCTGTTTTCAACCCATGTATTGTAATTGCTAAAGCTTCCACTACTATAAATTTCTATCTGATTTGGTTGTCGACATATTTGTTATACAGACAGATCGAGATTTTTATGGATTTCAGATTGCTGAGTTTAAAGAAACTTTTACCATAAATTAAATCCATTTGCTATGTAAGATTAAACCTAATCTTAATAGATTTTTGTATTTTGATATAGAATTGTGATAATTCATTTTGAAGGTAGAGAAAGCTTACTGAATCCTTCTAGTCTCTGAATTTCTTTTTCAAAAAAGTATGTGTAGTTTAATTAACTGTATTTAGTTTGGGATCATTATTGTTCAGGGCCTATGTGTTAGTGTCAGTTGCCCAGTAGTGTCCGAATCCTTGTGACCCCATGGCTTGTAGCCTCTGTCCATGGAATTCTCCAAGCAGGAATACTGGAGTGGGTAGCAATTCCCTTCTCCAGGGGATCTTCCCAGGGATTGAACCTGGGTCTCCCACATTGCAGGCAGATTTTTTATCATCTGAGCCATAAGTGTCATTAAAAAATAACTTTTAAAATAATATTCATTGATGTAGCAAGATGACATTTAACTTTTTACTTAACTGGAAAACAGGAAACATTTTCTTTTCCCTGTTGCACTGAGAGAATCCAAGATTTCAGTGATGCCTAGGCTATGTCTGCATTTTGGTGGCAAGATGGTTCTAGAAATTGTTGTGATTTTTCTCTTTTTATTTATTATCTTTGTTTGTATATAATTTATTGAATTATAAGTTTCTTGTGATTTGTTTAAAAAGTCAAAAGTCTATGAGATTCTTTTTATGTATACAGAATTCACCCTTTTTAGTGTGCAGGTTTATGCTTGTTGATAAATGTATACAGTTGTGTTAACCAACACTACTGTGAGGCTAAAGAGAAATAAGGAATGGTATGTAGATTTGTGACCCAGAATAGTTTTTTCCCATTTCAAATGGAAAGTGACTTTTTAACCAACCTTTGATTGGGGTAGGTGGGGAGTAGGGGGTAGGTATTATCTTTCTTTTTAATATTCATCTCTTTCCTTTTCAAAAATTAAAAAATTCATATGGAAGACATAAATTTTTGTTAAATAATTGGCTTGAGCCAAAATAGGGTTTAATTTTTCTAAAGGTAGGCTTCAGTTCAATCACTCAGTTATGTCCAACTCTTTGTTACCCCATGGACAGCAGCACGCCAGGTTTCCCTGTCCATCACCACCTCCCAGAGCTTGATCAAGCTCATGTCCATCGAGTCAGTGATGCCATCCAACTGTTTCGTCCTCTGTCATCCCCTTCTCCTCCCGCCTTCAATCTTTCCCAGCATCAGTGTCTTTTCCAATGATNGTGTAGTTTAATTAACTGTATTTAGTTTGGGATCATTATTGTTCAGGGCCTATGTGTTAGTGTCAGTTGCCCAGTAGTGTCCGAATCCTTGTGACCCCATGGCTTGTAGCCTCTGTCCATGGAATTCTCCAAGCAGGAATACTGGAGTGGGTAGCAATTCCCTTCTCCAGGGGATCTTCCCAGGGATTGAACCTGGGTCTCCCACATTGCAGGCAGATTTTTTATCATCTGAGCCATAAGTGTCATTAAAAAATAACTTTTAAAATAATATTCATTGATGTAGCAAGATGACATTTAACTTTTTACTTAACTGGAAAACAGGAAACATTTTCTTTTCCCTGTTGCACTGAGAGAATCCAAGATTTCAGTGATGCCTAGGCTATGTCTGCATTTTGGTGGCAAGATGGTTCTAGAAATTGTTGTGATTTTTCTCTTTTTATTTATTATCTTTGTTTGTATATAATTTATTGAATTATAAGTTTCTTGTGATTTGTTTAAAAAGTCAAAAGTCTATGAGATTCTTTTTATATATACAGAATTCACCCTTTTTAGTGTGCAGGTTTATGCTTGTTGATAAATGTATACAGTTGTGTTAACCAACACTACTGTGAGGCTAAAGAGAAATAAGGAATGGTATGTAGATTTGTGACCCAGAATAGTTTTTTCCCATTTCAAATGGAAAGTGACTTTTTAACCAACCTTTGATTGGGGTAGGTGGGGAGTAGGGGGTAGGTATTATCTTTCTTTTTAATATTCATCTCTTTCCTTTTCAAAAATTTAAAAATTCATATGGAAGACATAAATTTTTGTTAAATAATTGGCTTGAGCCAAAATAGGGTTTAATTTTTCTAAAGGTAGGCTTCAGTTCAATCACTCAGTTATGTCCAACTCTTTGTTACCCCATGGACAGCAGCATGCCAGGTTTCCCTGTCCATCACCACCTCCCAGAGCTTGATCAAGCTCATGTCCATCGAGTCGGTGATGCCATCCAACTGTTTCATCCTCTGTCATCCCCTTCTCCTCCCGCCTTCAATCTTTCCCAGCATCAGTGTCTTTTCCAATGATTTAGTTCTTCACATCAGGTGGCCAAAGTATTGGAATTTCAGCTTCAGCATCAGTCCTTCCAATGAATATTCAGGACTGATTTCCTTTAGATGTGAAAGGTAGGCTTGGTAGATTTTAAATCAAGGATGTAAATGTACAATCTGTTTTATTGGCCTGAAAATTTACCAGTATGAATATAAAGCTATTAAAATCATAAGCCCAAGAAATATGAATAGACAAAGATAAAATTTTCAAGATTAAAAAAAAAAACACTTTCTTACTGAATGATATAATTAAATTCAAATATAGGCTTAGTTTCAAAATTTTCACAAATGTGTTAGTTTCTTTAGCTCTTAGACTTAATCATACATAAAACATGTTTATTTTTGAAGCTGAGAATAATGAAATTTACCTCTTCAACATGAAACCTGTGCATGGTTTTTGCTGTACAAATACTCAGTTCTGAGTTGAACTTGAGAGAAGCAAACATGGATTTCATTTTTAGCTGAAATGAGGTTTTTCTTGCTCACACATATAAGAAGTTGCAAATTGCAGCAAAGTGTTCATTGCTTTTTTGTGAATATCAGGGCATCCTTCTTTCATAGAAATCCAGAGCATTACTCCGGGCACAGTGGTGAATATCATCTTAAGAGTATGGTTAGGTCAGAGCTCTCTAAGTTCTTTTTCTTCTCCCAGAGTCTCAAGTTCTCAAACTGTGCAGAAGAGTCAGAGAAAGCGTTCCTCACTCAGGCATTTATTTATGTGTTTATATATCTCTTCAGTCGTATCCGACTCTATGCAGCCTCATGGACTGCAGCCTGCCAGGCTCCTCTGTTCGTGGGATTCTCCAGGCAAGAATACTGGAGGGGGTTGCCCTGCCCTCCAGGGGATCTTCCAGACCCAGGGATTGAACCCATATCTCTTCTGTCTCCTACATTGTCAGGTGGGTTCTTTACCACCAGCACCACCTGAGAAGCCCTTACTTATATATAAAGTGAAAGAAAATACTCTTTGATTTTGTTCTCTGTTTCTCCAGGCTAGTTTTTAATAAGATTTGAGACTTACTGATATTAATATTTTTTCTCACTTTCAAGCTTAAGCAGGTTGGGAAATATTTCAAGATTTCCTTTTATGGCTTTTTTATTTTTTTCTTTTAAATGTAAGAATCCTGTCACTTGAAATTAAAGGGTTATCTTTAAAGTTTAGCAGAGACTAAGTCATATGAGATGTCTGTTAAGTAGATTACATTTTGCAGCCCTCATTTTCAAAGCACTCAGTAACATCTAGCTTACTCTTTCTTCAAAGTACTCTGCAGTTCAGCCTTTTGACACAGACATCTGTGAGGAACTCTTCCTTGATTCCTGCAGGGAATGATGGGTTGCCCTTTTTAAACTAGCATTTCTAACATGAAGCACAGGCCCATTGGCTCCTTCCAGACTTTGTAGATGTGTGTTTATTAAATAATTTTTTTCAAACTCTTTTTGTTTTCCTTTTTTGTAAATTAATTATTTATTTTTGGCTGTGCATGGTAGGCTGTTCTCTAGTTCTGGAGAATGAGGGCTACTCTCTAGTTGCAGTGTGCAGGCTTCTTATTGCAGCAGCTTCTCTTGTTGTTGAGCACAGACTCTGGCACCTGGGTTGAGTAGTTGTAGCTCCTGGGCTCTAGAGCACAGGCTCAGTAGCTGTGGTGTGGCGCTTAGTTGCTCTACAGCATGTGGGATCTTCATGGATTGAAGGGATTGAACCTGTATCCCCTGCATTGGCAGATGGATTCCTGTCCATTGAGCCAATAGGGGAAACCCTTTTTCTTGAAAGCTTAAAGGAACCTATGTTCCTTAACTGCTAAACAATAAATTACTAGCTAAAAGAAATTGTGTATGTATTTTAATATTTTACCACAATTTCTACCTCTAACCTAAATTCAGCATTTCAAAAACAAATAAGTGGCCTCTCTTTAACTTTTTTATCTATATCCAATATCAGTTGTAAAGATTATAGCCAGAATTTGAAGACACATTTAATATGTTACCTATCTGTCAAATATTGTGGCCTGTTTGATCAGTATTGTTTAAGATTATCCTCAAATAAGCTAAATCATTTTTTCTTGAAAGAAAAAATGCTACTTAAATGCAAACTATTATCATATATGTCCTTTTTAAAATTACACTTTAGCAGCATGAAGAAATGTGCACTTAAAAAAATTGGATGACAGAGAATCTGTCAATAGTACTAGATATGTGAGTTTAGTTACAATTCTGATAAATCTAAAGCAAAGAAAACTAAGATTAAATGTGTTATCACATAAATATATGATATTGCTCAGTCTACATTTTGAACACTTCATTGAACTCTGCTCTCAGTGTGGATAAAAATTTAATCTACTTTTTGCTAGTGATATTTAATTTCCAGATCACCAAGGCAAAATAAGGACCAGTTCACCTCTCACTGTAGACCAATGCCTGTGGGAACATCTGTACAATATGACATAAAATGTCAAGCAAGTAAAATGAACTCAATAAGCACATTGAAATCACCATGTTTTTCAAAAGATGTAATACTCAGTAATTTTCTAAAAAGGCATTGCCTCTTTAGGATTCCTGTCTAGGTGATGATGTACTACTTTTTTGGAGCAAAGACCATCATGCCATTTTCTGTTTTAGACCAGAAGGAAAAACCATATGAGGACAGGGTCTTACGGAGTTTCACTGACTTCAGTTTCCTTGTAACCTTTGTTTTCTTCCGTGGAGTTAACCACACAGACTCCTGGCAGGCAGTCTATTCCTAGTCTGGTTCTCCATAATCTTTCTTGTCCAGAGTGTGTTGGCCCCTCACAGAGAACCACTCCATGTGAGGAGCTCCTTCTCACTCCAGGATCTGCAGTGTTATCATTTTCCCTTGGGATAGAGCAGCTGTAAGTGTGGAATGAGGGGCCACAGCTGCTGCTCCACTTCTCCTGGTGCCAGCTGCAGGTGGGGGACGGTACTCATTGCTAGCCACTGCACCAGCAGTCTGGGGATGCGATGCCTGGCACACTGCCACCCTCCCACCCCCACACAGAGGCTATAGTACAGTCAGCCGAGAGCTGTTAGATCAGACATTTTCACCCATTTTTTGTTTGTTTAATTCTGGGTACAATTTGTCTTTGTTTAATAAACTTGGCTATTTTTGTGATACAGTGGCAACCCATTCCAGTCCTCTTGCCTAGAAAATCCCGTGGACGGAGGAGCCTGATAGGCTGCAGTGCATGGGGTCGCTAAGAGTCGGGCACAATTAAGGGACTTCACTTTCACTTTTCACTTTCATGCATTGGAGAAGGAAATGGCTACCCACTCCAGTATTCTTGTCTGGAGAATCCCAGGGGCAGAGGAGCCTGGTGGGCTGCNGAGGGCACATGCACCATGAGCAGGGGTAGGCCAAGTGTGGCTAAAACACTGCGAGCACATGCCAGTGTTATTTGTTTGCAGTGTCCCTCCCTACCCATAGCTAGACTGAATAAGTCAGCCTAAAAAAGTGTCTACCACCGTCCCCTTGTGTCAGGGCAGAAATTGGACACTGAAGAGACCAGCAAACAGAAGAGCTAAAGCAACGGAACTGCCTTGGAAGTGGCAGATGCAATAGATTAAAACCCTGTAGTTAGTACCAGCTACATAGGAATGAGCCTATAGATCTTGAGAAATATAAGCCAGACCAAGGAACTATCCGAAAATGAACTGACACCACACTGCACACAACAACACCAGAGACAGTCCTAGATATATTTTTACTATCATTCTTTTTTTTAATTTTTAAGTCCTCTATTACTCCTTTAATTTTAATTTTTATAACATTATTACTTTGTAAAAAAAAGAGACTATTTTTAAAGTAAACTTCATATATGTGTATATATATATATATATTATAATTTTTGTGACTTTGCTTTTTATTTTCTTTTATTGAATATTGCAGTTTTGAAAATCCAACCTCTACTCTAGATTNTAAGGGACTTCACTTTCACTTTTCACTTTCATGCATTGGAGAAGGAAATGGCTACCCACTCCAGTATTCTTGTCTGGAGAATCCCAGGGGCAGAGGAGCCTGGTGGGCTGCTGTCTCTGGGGTCGCACAGAGTTGGACACAACTGAAGTGACTTAGCAGCAGCAGCCACAACTACTTTACGTTTCATCTGCAACAGTTTTGACAGCAACATCTCTCTGTGAAGAAAGCTCTGAGTTGTGACATGTCAGGATGTTCTCCTACAGGAGGGGGGCCAACTGTTAATGGCCACCTCAGAAAAGTTCTTCAGAGACAGATATGAAGACTGGACATTGAATCCATTTGACCTTGACTTGTTTGGGGCCTTTGCAGCAGAGGTTTTCTTGACTTTGACCACCTTTTATAGAACTCACAAATGCTACATGACATTGCTTGGCTAAATCTGGAGACTCAATAGAGAAGTTATGTTTATCACAAAACCTTCAGGATCACGTGAAATGTCATCAATGTCAGCTTATTATTGAAGAAATTTAAAAAGTAGAGCATTTTTAATTTCTTACCCTGAATCTTGGGCTTCCCAGGTGGTGCTAGTGGTGAAGAATCCACTTGCCAACTCAGGAGACATAAGAGATGTGAGTTTGATCCCTGGGTCAGAAAGATCTCCTGGAGGGGAGGGCATGGCAACCCACTTCAGTATTCTTGCCTGGAGAATCCCACGGACAGAGGAGCCTGGCAGGGTACAGTCCATTGGGTTGCAAAGAGTCGGACATGGCTTAGCGACTAAACCACCACCCTAGCTGCATTCACAGATTATTTTTCACAGTTGAGGCACAGTGGAATAGGACAACTTGGAATACCAGTCCAAATACAGACTACTAATAAATAGCTTTCATCACCAAGATGGACTTTGGGGATGCAATAAAATGACCCTAGGGCTTATGATTCACTCTTGTTACCTTACCAGCATTATCTGTAGGCTTCAGCTTGGATCCTGTTCTTCTAACTCATAGCTCTTCTTCAGAAGCCACATTGAATCAAATAATTCCCTCTGCTTTTCTTTGAAAGCAGTAGGACACGTTTGCTCCAGGTGGAGGTTGAGGTCAATCAGAAGACACTGACATCATCAGGCTGCCTTTCTCCTTGCAGAGTGGAGCTTAACAGCGGCCAAAGGCTGCCCCTTTCTCGCATAAAAAGCTAAAAATGGATCCAGCCGAAGGAACATGATCTTACTGCCCACCACCACATGAGGCTCAGAGACCTGGAATAAAGTTGCTATACGGATGGCCCAGTCTCCGACCATCTCCATGAATCTGTGTTGCTAAGTGCATGAAGTTTAGATGGTGCTTACCCTTGATCACTGTCTTATGGAGCTGCCAAGCCGCACCACCAGCACATCCCTAGCATTCTCCAGAATCCTGGTTGAGAAATCCTGTTTTGGACAGTTAGCTGTTAGAGTTTTCTGTATTGAAAAGTGTGAGGTGGAAGTAATGACCCCCCAAAGATGTGCATTAATCCTCAGAGCCTGTAAACATGTACGTGGCAAAGAGCTCACGTTGAGAACCATAAGGTAGAGACTATCCTGCAGTACCTTTTAGGCTGTGCTGTGCTTAGTTGCTCCTGTCTGACTCTTTGCGACCCCATGGGCTGTAGCCCTCAGGCTCTTCTGTCCATGGCGATTTTGCAGGCAAGAATACTGGAGTGGGTTGCCATGCCCTCCTCTAGGGGGTCTTCCCAACCCAGAGATCAAACCCAGGTCTTCTTCGTTGAAGGTGAATAACTTAACAATATGAACTACCAGGGAAAAGCAAGAATACTGGAGTGAGTAGCCTATCCCTTCTCCAGGGTATCTTCCTGATCCAAGAGTTGAACCGAGGTCTCCTGCATTGCAGGCGGATTCTTTACCTGCTGAGCACCAGGAAGGCTCCTCTTTTTTAGCCTTTTATTGGCTTTATGGACAATTAAATTACAGAAATGGCAAATGAGACAAGGTGGTTAAAAACATGTACTCTAGGACCAGACTACTATGTAATAAAGAACAGGTTACTTAACTTTTCTGGATCTCAGTTTCACCTCTAGGTAAATGGGACTGACATTAACACCTGTGTCATAGAGTTCTTATGTGGATTAAATTATTTGATACATATAAAGAATTAGAACAGTGCCTGGCACAAAGTAAGTGTTCTGTAAGTGTTGAATATTTGTTATTTATGCAGCAAATAACTGCATCTGTGTTCTTCCACATAGAAGAACTTTTGTTACTTTTGATCCTTGCCCTAGAACTAAGAGCAGATTATTTTGTTCTGGTTGGAAAAGCTTAGTTTATACCAGATCATGTATGATCATTTCTTATTCTGATTATAGTCTTCATTTTATGAGTGTAATTACTTGTTCTCATATTACTTTATATAGTTGAATATTTCGGTTTTACATTTAGAAATCTAACATAGTGCTTTGATGTCTAATTATCATATGGTTTTACTTTTGGTACACAAACATGCTACCTTTCTTATGTAACCCAGAAGCTATAGCTGGTGAGGTATTATACTATTATTTTATCTTCTTTCATGCACATGTCATGTAAGACAGTGCATCTATCTGTGTGTGTATATATATAGTCTAGCCATTTGTCTACTAGAACATAATACAATCTTTAGAGCTGTGAAATTCAAAATTAATTTTAAAAATATCTGTGTATTACTAATGCCACATAATTCAATAATGAACCATTATCCAGATTTGTCTTTCAAGTTGCTTAATATGCAGTCAATAAGACAGAGCCGACAGTACATAATTATGGTTAGAAATGTTGTTGTTGTTGAGTTGCTCAGTCATGTCTGACTGTTGGTGACCCCATGAACTGCAGCACGCCAGGCTCTCTGTCCTCCAGTTTCTCCTGGAGTTTGCTCAGATTCATGTCCGTTGAGTTGATGATGCTATCTAATCATCTCATCCCCTGCTGCCCTCTTATTTTCTTGGCTTCAGTCTTTCCCGGCATCAGGGTCTTTTCCAGTAAGTTGGCTCTTCACATCAGGTGAACAAAGTATTAGAGCTTCAGCTTTATCATCAGTCCTTCCAATGAATACTCAGGGTTGACTTCCTTTAGGATTGACTGGTTTGATCTCCTTGCAGTCCAAGCGACTCTCAAGAGTATTCTCCTGCACTGTAATTAAAAAGCATCGATTCTTCAGCACTCAGCCTTCTTTATGATCCAGCTCCCATATCTACATGACTACCGGGAAAACCATAGCTTTGACCATACAGACCTTTGTGAGCCAAGTGTCATCTCTGCTTTTTAATACACTCTCTAGGTTTGTCATAGCTTTTCTTCCAAGGAGCAAGCACCTTTTAATTTCATGGCTACAGTCACCATCCACAGTGATTTTGGAGCCCAAGAAAATAAAGTCTGTCACTGTTTCCATTGTTGCCCCATCTATTTGTCATGAAGTGATGGGACTGCTTTCCATGATCTTCGTTTTTTGAATGTTGACTTTTAAGCCAGCTTTTTCACTTTCCTCTTTCACTTTCATCAAGAGACTCCTCAGTTCCTTTTAACTTTCTGCCATAATGGTGGTGTTAGCTACATATCTGAGGTTATTGATATTTCTCCCGGCAATCTTCATTCCACCTTGTGTTTCATCTAGCCTAGCATTTTGCATGATATACTTTGCATATAAGTTAAATAAGCAGGGTGACAATATACAGCAGCCTTGTCACACTCCTTTCCCAATTCTGAACCAGACAGCTGTTCCATGTCTGGTTCTAAATGTTGCTTCTTGACCCACATACAGGTTTCTCAGGAGACAGGTAAGGTGATCTGGGTATCCCATCTCTTTAAGAATTTTTTCTTAAAAATTATGGATGAACAAAAAAAGGCTAAGGTAATCTAGCTGGAACTGAGACTCAGAATGTGTAGTAGTTAGTGATACAGGGAGAGAGCATCTTGGAAACTGTCATGAAATAGCTTGAATAGTTACCTTTCTATATCATTTGTAGTCTTCAATTATAGTCAACTTGCAGATAGTCTTTAATAAGATATAAAGAGGGTGATGGGCTTGCAAAAGAGTTGGACATGACTTAGCAACTAAACAACAACAAAGAGGATAAAACTCAATCTTCATGTGATGGAGTGTTTTCACCCTACCTTGAATTATAGAATAATTAAGCTGAATAAATTATCTTTCAGCTTGAAATCACTGCCTTTGTATTGCATTGTTAGAAATATATTTACTAGTTAGATTTTAATGTGGTCTGAGGCAGAAAAGTTTGGTGGTAACAAGGAAAGACATGTCATCCCAGTGACTCACTTCAGCTAAAAGAGCTGGATGATTATAGGTTGTGAAACTAATTAATCCAAAGGTAAAACTAGTTTTAATGTTCAGTTAGGAAAAATATGATGACTGCAGCCATAAAATTAAAAGACATGTGCTCCTTGGAAGAAAATCTATGACAAACCTAGACAGCATGTTAAAAAGCAGAGATATTACTTTGCCAACAAAGGTCCGTATAGTCAAAGCTATGGTTTTTCCCTTAGTCATGTATGGATGTGAGAGTTGGACCATAAAGAAAGCTTGAGTGTGGAAGAATTGATGCTTTTGAAATGTGGTGTTGGAGAAGACTCTTCAGAGTCCCTTGGACTGCAAGGAGATCAAACCAGTCCATCCTGGAGGAGCTCACTCCTGAATATTCAATTGGAAGGACTGAAGCTGCAGCTTCAATACTTTGGCCACCTGATGCTAAGAACTGACTTATTGGAAAAGACTGTGATGCTGGGAAAGATTGAAGGCAGGAGGAGAAGGGGACGACAGGATGAGATGGTTGGATGGCATCACCAACTTGATGGACATGAGTTTGAACAAGCTCTGAGAGTTGGTGATGGCATGCTGCAGTCTATAGGGTCTCAAAGTGTCAGACACAACTGAACTGAACTGGGAGAAACATAGTCTCAAAGAAAGAAAATCTATCATTGACTTTGGCTATTGGATAAGAATCCACTTTTGACTGTCAAAAAAGAAAAAAGCCATAATCAAAGTAAAAAAGACAAGGGCCTAACATCCTTAATATAGAAGTGAAAATTTTGAGTTGCGTCAACAAAGACCATAGGCATATTAAAAGTTTGAGCAAAAAACATGACCAGAAAGTACACACACACATACAGACATACAGAGATGTACCAGTAGCTCTTAAACATGTGAAGAGATACTCTAGAACTACTGAAAGGTTGTTGAATTATGACGCTGGGATTCTTGGCCTCCGGAGGAGAAGAATTCAATCCGGGGCCAGAGACGAGGCTTGATCGCTCAGAGCTTTTGTGTAATAAAGTTTTATTAAAGTATAAAGGAGATAGAGAAAGCTTCTGACATAGACATCAGAAGGGGGCAGAAAGAGTGCCCCCTGCTAGTCTTTCGCTGGATGTTATATAGTCTGTTAACAAAAGAAAGGAATATCTTAAAACTTAGAATGGCCCCAGGCCCCTCACCCATAAGATGTATTTTGGGATAATCTTGGGTCTAAATGGTTTATCTTGGGCCATGAAATGATTAACTTGGATCTTAAAGAAGGGCAGATCACCACGCAAATAGTTTCATTTACATAGATTAGAGGAACAATATCGATACTGGTCTGTCAAGTAGGTTCTGAGCCCAAAAGGCGGAACCGACTTGAAGACAGAGTTTGGGGTAAATGCATAGTATATTAGCATATCTTAAGACAAGTATTTCCATAAGAAAAAGGCAATGGTTAACTTCAAGTGAAACCAGGTGTCATTATGGCAACACAGAATTTTAGGAGAAACCTCCTTTTAAATTTGTATAGAGAAGGAAAAAATATCACTAGTCTGTTTCCTCCTGCCTCTTAAGAGAGATAAAATGTCTGACACTTGCAGGCTTTTTCCTCCGTTTGGAGACCCTTGGCCTTCCTGCTTGTTACCCTCTCACTACTTTAACTGAGGCTGACAGATTTTCATCCACTGCTGGTAGAAGTACAAAATAATACAGTCCCTTTGAAGGGGAGTTCAGGATTAATTAACAGTAACAACAGAAATACACATTTATTCTCAGGTCCAGCAATCTCACTTCAGGAGTTTATTCTCAAGATATACCTGCAGTAATATGAAGAAAACATTTGCATATATACCAGGTTGTTTATTTCTGTATAATCTGCAATAATAAAGTACTAGAACCAACTAACTGCCATATGTAGGTTGGCTGAGTAACACTATAATATACTATAGATAATAGTTAGGAAAATCTCCATGAACTGATGATTTTTCAGAATATATTGTTATATAAGTATATCAAGGCAATTCACATTGGCAGAATAAGGAGGAATATCTCATAATTTTCTGAATAAATCTCTTCTTGGACTTCCCTGGTGGCTCAATGGTAAAGAATCTGCCTGCCAGTACAGGAGAGATGGGTTCAGTCCATGGCCCAGGAGGATCCCACATGCCCTTGTGTCACAACTATTGAGCCTGTTGTCTAGAGCCTGGGAACCACAGCTGCTGAAGCCCGCATACTCTACAGCCTATGCTCCAAAACAAGAGAAGCCACCACAGTGAGATGACCTCGCGTCACAACTAGAGAGAAGCCTGCACAGCAGTGAAGACCCAGCACAGCCAAAACTAAAAATATTAATAAGTAAAAATTATTTAAAAAATTCCTTTAAGTCTCTTGATTTTTAAAAATTCTAGCAGGCTAAAAACAGAACACTTTGCTGGATGTTTTCTAAAGGATGCTTTGAGCCAAAATCGTACTTGAGCATTCCTTTTTAGATCAAGAACAAAATGTGTCTACTATATCCTCTTTCCATCAACATTCTAGAAGTCTTAGCCAGTGCGCTAGGACAAAAAACAGAAATACAGATAAAAATTATTTGTAGATTTTATGAATATGTATATACATACAAAAGCACCTTTTGCATAGATAAATCAATAGAAATAATAACAGTTTATCAGAGAAATAATAACAGAGTTCCTGGATGTAAAATCTGTACATAAGAACATACATATTCTGTATGCTTATTGTGATCATTTTGCAATATACAAATACCAAAGCATCACATTGTGTACCTGAAACTAATATATTGTATGTCAGTCATAGCTTGATTTTTGAAAATTATGTACCAAATAAAGGATTTTATCTCTATAAGCAAGCAACAGTTGCTTAGAAAATAAGATATTTTTTAAATTTATTTTTAATTGGAGGATAATTGCTTTACAGTAATGTGTTGGTTTCTGCCATACATCAACATGAGTCTGCATAGGGATACATACGTCTCCTCCCTCTTGAACCTCCTCCCATCTCTCACCCCATCTCAACCTTCTAGGTTGTCACAGAGCACAGGAGTTGAGCTCTGCATCATACAGCAAATTTCCCCTGGCTGTTTTACATCTGGTAATGTACATGTTTCCCTGCTACTCTCTCCATTCGCCCCACCCTCTCCTTCCCCCACCGTGTCCGTAAGTCCGTTCTCTATGTCTGTGTCTCCATTGCTGCCCTGCAAATAGCTTCATCAGTACCATCTTTCTAGATTCCATATTTATGCATTAATATACAATATTCATTTTTCTTCTTGACTTACTTCACTCTGGATAATAAGCTCTAGGTTCGTCCGCCTCATTACGACTGACTCAAATGCATTCTTTTTATGGCTGAGTAATATTCTTTTGTATGTATGTACCACAACTTCTTTATCCATTTATCTGTCAGTGGACATCTAGGTTGCTTCCATGTCCTAGCTGTTGTAAATAGTGCTGCAGTGAACCCTGGGGTACATGTGTCTCTTTCATTTGTGATTTTCTTACGATATATGCCCAGTAGTGGGATAGTTGGGTCATATAATAGCTCTAGTTCTGTTTTTTTAAGGAATCTCCATACTGTTCTGTACAGTGGCTGTATCAGTTTACATTCCCACCAACAGTGCTAGAGGTTTCCCTTTCCTCCACACCCTCTCTAGCATTTATTGTTTGTAAATTAGAAAGTGAAATATTTTGACATTTATAATAGTATCAGAAAATAACATAGTTTAGTAAATCCAACAAGAGAAGTATAAAACCCATATTAAGAAAACAGTAAAAATTTATTGAGATAAATTAAGAAGTCTTAAATCAGTAGATATATTCCAGTTCATGGGTTGGAAGAAGCAATTTGTAAAGATGTGACTGTTTCTAAAATTGAGCTAAACTTCACCACAGTCCTAACAGTGTTTTTGTTGTTTGGTTTTTTTTTTTTTTNTTTTGAAGGAGATCAGCCCTGGGATTTCTTTGAAAGGAATGATGCTAAAGCTGAAACTCCAGTACTTTGGCCACCTCATGCGAAGAGTTGACTCGTTGGAAAAGACTCTGATGCTGGGAGGGATTGGGGGCAGGAGGAGAAGAAGACGACAGACGATGAGATGACTGGATGGCATCACTGACTCGATGGACGTGAATCTTGAGTGAACTTCGGGAGTTGGTGATGGACAGGGAGGCCTGGTGTGCTATGATTCATGGGGTCGCAAAGAGTCGGACATGACTGAGCAAATGAACTGAACTGTTGGCCTGTCAATTATTTTAAATAAATGAACAAGTTGTAGAGGTGATTTGGTTCTTCATATTGTTTTCTCTGTAGGGAATGCTTTTATGTGATTATGGGTGATTTTTCAATGTTAAAAAATTTAATCAATTTATAGGAAAGATTTCATACAGTTGCTCTTGTGGTTTTATGTAACATTCTCAGCAGGACTGATTTCTGACAGAATAGATCATAAAGAACAGGATGAAGAAAGCAGTGGGAAATGAGACTGTCAAGTTATTCAATTAAATATATAAATATTAAGTTATAAGTTATTTCCTCCATTAATAGTAAATGATTTGTTGATTGATTCTGGTATTAAATTTTTCAAGCTTTAGGAAAATGTAACAAATGTTTAAAAAGCTTTTTCTGTCTTTGTTCTACCACTTCAAATTGAAATATGGGATATATTATATACATAGGAATAAATATTAAAGTGTAAATATTGTATGAATATATTACATACATTATTAATTACATGGTAATTTGTAATTACCTAGAGTGGTAATTACACCTAGCTGCCTAGAGTGGAATTTTTAACAGACTTGAGTTAGTAATTTATGCTTTGATGTTAAATATGGAGTATGGAAGTATAGATGTATTTTATGTATAATTAAGAATTTGTCTGAAAAGAATAACATCAAGTATTGGTAACCAGAATAATGCCTGCCTAGTTACTAAGCCAATTAAGAGCAAAGCAATATTTTCTCTATGTTATTAAAATGTTTACCCTGGAATTATTGGTGGAACTCATTTTTATTGCTGTTCTCTGTTGCCAGGTACTTTATTACCAAGGTTGCCATCCGAGCCAGGAATGACGTTACTCACTATCAGGATTGAGAAAATTGGCCTGAAAGATGCCGGGCAGTGCATTGATCCCTATATCACAGTTAGTGTAAAAGGTCAGTAACTGCGTATACCTGTCTTCTCTCTGGTGAATTTTAAAGTGTTGCTTCTCATTTGGGACTTTTGGGAGCTTGGTGAATGGGTTTTATCTGTCACAGTTCATTTTAGTTCATTTAATAGTGAGGCAAAATCCTGGGAATATGTGGTCATCATTCCTTTTCCAAACATTTCTCAGAGATTTACAGAAAATATTTTCCTATCCATAACTTATACTCTCAGTTGCTTTTGGTTTTTTCTCTGCGTGTGTCTTTTTATTCTTCCAAATTCCATCAGGGGTGCTGACTACACAGACACACTGTCTTTTGTAGTAGATACATCCTTCAGGAAACAGGTTAAAGAAAGGTCCCCCACTTTCCAAGGATGTGTGGTTTTCTTTGCATAGCCCAGTGCTCTCTGTTTTCCTGTGCCTCCACTTCAGGCCCTCTCATTCCTGTCCAACAGGTTTGTACACAGGAGAGCTGTGCAGAGGTGGATGAGAGTCGGCCTTCAGTGAATCATGAGTGGAGATAGGGAAATAGGACACATACATAAACTCTACACCCTGAATATATCCTGCAGGACATTAGACACGTGATATATTTTTTAATTCTTAACTATGTCACTGTCATTATTAAGCATGATTACTCCTAGGATTTGTTTTTTGTACTGTTCAAGGTGGCAAACTGTTTATTCCTTGAAAACAACTTTTTTGATCATTGGTTTAAGAGGGAAACTGCAATGGTTGAATTCTTTGAAGTCATTGCTAAGCTTTTTATACAGCACTTTACTTGTAAGGCACCAACAATCTTTTAAAACTAATTATTCGGTGACTGGGAATGAAACTGTCATACTGTTATTCAGAAATAACTGCAGTTAATCCAATCTACAGTTAATAAACCTACAGTTTAAGATAATCAGATGTGGACTAAAATTAACTAGAGGGAATGCTTACCAATCATAGAAACATTCAGACCCAAGTAAGCGAAAAAAGGATTTTAGCAACAAAGAAGAATTTTGACATGAAAACACCATGATCCTCAGCACTGATGCTGTGATGCCTTAGCCTCTGGTTCTGTGGGCTCTCAGATCTACCTGTCTACTGCAAAGTATTTATATACTAGGTTCTTTGATAGGCCATTCATAAAACTGCATCTCTCTCTCAGGAATGAACACTTGTACAATTAAAAAAAAAGTAATGAAATGTAGATATTATATTACCTTTGCATATGGTTGAACTGAAACGTGTTTTATGTAAATATCTTCAGGGACTGAAGTAATCAAACATACTCTCTTGTTTGAAGGTCCCTAAGATGGGTCTGTTGAATAATACTTAAACAGTTGAGTGATCATTAAATGAGTCTGTGTTAGATTTCATTAAACTGGATGATTCCTGGTTCTAGAAATAACAGCCATCTACCCTACCCTACATCGTGTGCCATCTGGTTATTGTAAATCAGGTTATGTTGTAGCACATAGCATCAGAATTTAAGTAATAGACATAAGAATTGTTCATTCCTGGCAAGATTTTGTTGGCAGCTGTTGTGTCCACTGTTTGGTCCTCTGACATGAATACAGCAGGGTAATGCTGCTACTGTTCGATTTACAGGCCTTTCCATGTCATGTACCTGGGCAAGGTTGGGAAACAGGAGTAGGGGCACCATTGTGGTGTGTTACATCCCCAAATGTAAATCACAGAAATACACTGGCTTACTCCCCCAGAAGACATCTCTTAGCCAGAAGGATCCAATTCCATGATCTGTAAGGAGGCTTCCTTCTCCACCCATGGGTCTCCCACCTTCTCTGCTTTGTGCCCTCCACGTGACCTTGGAAACCAGTCACCTTCAGGTACCTGCTCACCCCAGACACGGGTTTCTGTCAGCCTGAGAATCTCCTCTCAGCTCTCGCCTCTTCAGGAAACACAGCTGATTGTGGTTCCTTTGCAGTTTTTAAGTCTGTGTGTGTGAGGGCTCTGAGCAGAAACTTTATTTCCTCTCTAGATCTGAATGGCATAGATTTAACTCCTGTGCAAGATACTCCTGTGGCTTCAAGAAAAGAAGATACGTATGTTCATTTTAATGTGGACATTGAGCTCCAGAAGCATGTTGAAAAGTTAACCAAAGGTTTGTGATGCTAAAAGTAGAACATATATTCAGAATTTGACTCTTCCTCTTCTCTGACTTTGAATCTATTGTGTACAGTGCCATCGTTTTAACTGAAACTAATGCTAGTGAACATACTTCATGTTGATAAGCATTTCAGTTATTCTTCCTATAGTCTGTTCACATTTTACATCTTGCTCTTACGTATAAATGCCATGAAGTATACAGCTGTGCATACCAGAAATGCAGGAAATATATTATCTAGAGATGATGCAGATGAATAATGAATTTTTTAAATGATGGTGTCATATTTGGACTTTAATGTTTCCAAATATGACTTTACTTTTGCATTTATTCACACCTCAGACACAATCACAGGGACAAGGAGATAGGTCCATGGCTGAAGAAGTGTGATCTGCTATCTTAGAAATCTGAGGATTTTTAATAATAAAATGCCTCTACTATTGCTGTGGAAAGGAGAAGAGAAGCTACTATTTTGTGGACATGGCAGGGTCATGCACCTGGGGACAGAAGGTCACAGGTAACCTAACAGCTGAATTCCTTGTGTGTTGGTAGTAGATGCTAAATATGCCCGCCTTGGGAGTTCCCTGGTGATCCAGGGGTTAGGACTTGGCACTTTCCACTGTCGGGGCCTAGATTTCAGTCCCTTGTCAGGGAACTGAGATCCCATGAGCCACGTGGTACAGCAAATAAATAAACAAGCCCATCTCCCCCTTGATCACATCCCTTTGCCTCCTAAGTGATAGGTTTTTCTTTCCTTCCTTGACATGCGAAGAACTTCATTTGGACCCAGGCGCCAGAACTGCACACACATTTCTGAACATTGTGAAACTTGTAGTCAGTTGGTAGTTTCTGTCATCCATGGAAGTGTTAAGATGTATGTTGATTGTCTGTAAAAGCAAAACAAGACCCAGCACCACTCTGGTTAAGGCCGTGTTAGTAAGGAGTCGGTTAAGAATAAGAGCCTGACATCCTTCTGTCTCTTTCTTTGCCTTCGTTAGAAATTAATTGTTTTTCGCTGTGTGGATGAGGCAACTTATTATTCTGTTTTTAGCGTTTTTCTGTCGGAAGAACACAATGGCACCCCACTCCAGTACTCTTGCCTGGAAAACCCCATAGATGGAGGAACCTGGTAGGCTGCAGTCCATAGGGTCACGAAAAGTCGGACACGACTGAGCAACTTCACTTTGACTTTTCACTTTCATGCATTGGAGAAGGAAATGGCAACCCACTCCAGTGTTCTTGCCTGGAGCATCCCAGGGACGAGGGAGCCTGGTGGGCTGCTGTCTGTGGGGTCGCACAGAGTCGGACACGACTGAAGTGACTTAGCAGCAGCAGCAGCAGCGTTTTTCTTGTAGGCAGGTGGAGAGAGCTTATCTGTAGGACTTTGGGGAGAGAAAAACTGTTTCATCACCACTTGCTCATTGTGTGTGTGTGTTTTTTAGGGAGAGGGGTGGGAATAGGTCTGCTTTCTAAGCATCTTGCAAAGTGCTGTCTTTACAAGTCCTTTACAGAAGGACGTGTAAAACAAAGGAAAAACAAAACAGGGCTTTGGACACTGAAAAATGTATTAGGAAGCAGTTAACATTTAAAAACGGAACCAGCACATGATTTATGTTGTTCAAACTTAAAAACACTCCAGATACTGAATTTTTTAATTTTTGAGTTTTTAATTTGGATGGGGAGAAACTAAGTTTGAATTTTTTTGATGAGCTCTTTTAATGTGCCTTTTCTACTTAATGAGTTTCTATGAGTAATGTTCATACTGAACAAGTATCTTCTGTGTTCTTTTTTGTAGTATTTAGTGTTTTCTATTCTTAATATTTTCTAATTCTATCTGTGGATAAACTTATTTACATTCTTGAGTCAGTCTGGCTCAAGTTTTGCTCTACTTTGTAGAGTTGGATCGTACAGACACCTGCCCCTCCTTTAGGTACAGAAGAGTTTGGGGGTGACACACAGTCAGCCGTATCATCAGAGGGGCATCAGTTTGACAAAGGTTACTTTGCTGTGACCCTTTAAGACAGTTGTTGCTTGTTCACTGGCCTCTGGTGAGCAGAGAAAATTTATTGAGACGCTAGAATGGGCTGTCTGTGGCTAATGTGTTTTGCTTTAATTCCTTAGGTGCAGCTATTTTTTTTGAATTCAAACACTACAAGCCTAAAAAAAGGTTTACCAGCACCAAGTGTTTTGCTTTCATGGAGATGGATGAAATTAAACCTGGGCCAATTGTAATAGAACTGTAAGTGATGCACATACAGAATGAGTACTAATGAATGGTGGCTAGTATCTCATCTTAGTATGTGACCTTGGAATCGATCGCCTATCAACGTTTTTTTCTGTTGTGGTTACAGATACAAGAAACCCACTGACTTTAAGAGAAAGAAATTGCAGTTATTGACCAAGAAACCACTTTATCTTCATCTGCATCAAACTTTGCACAAGGAATGATCCTGACATGAGTATCCTGGAACTTCTGTGAATCTCACCACTGCATAGAATCCATCATTGCTCTGTGTAGCATACGTACCCATCAACAGGCAGGAAGCAACCTGGACCCAGGCCGGCAGGCCAGAGTGAGTCCATTACAAGCTGTAGCACAGAATTCAAAGTCCAGCATCACTGACATAACAGACTCTTTGGATACAGGCTTATTGTAGATCTTGAAACGTTTTCACTTTCCTATTAATTGTGCAATTAATAGTCTCTTTTCTAACTTACCACTACTCCCGCCCAACTTCCTGGAACACCACTGTTGTGGGTGGGATGTGCTCATCTTCAAACGTAATACAGCAATAAGAATGTGCTAGAGTTTACACACCTGTCCACTTCTGCTCCAGTATGCTCTTTAGCTTTCCAAGTTAAATGTCAGACTTCGGGTTGATGTGGGGAGAAGAGCACGAGACTGCTAGAGGAAATGGGGCCAGTTATGCTACCCAAGGTCAGCCTGGAAGTTCATAGGCTCCTCCACAAGAGACAGCCTCAGTTCACCCCGATCTCATGGTTTTCCTGCCCAGAAATCGTGTGCCTTGGCCAGTCTCCCACACGGGAGTGTTCGCAGGTTGTAGCTGGAATTTTTCCAGATGACCAGATTGTTCTGAAAGTGAGCATATTTTTAGTCAGTGTTGATTAGCTTTTTTCCTACATCACATTGTTATTCTTTCTGATAGTGATTCTAGGGTTAATGAAACCATCTCAGAATAATTACAAATTCTTGGTGGGTTTATAATGTCTTCTAAATCATGTAATCTAAAAATAATTTGAGTCAGATGCTAATGAGATACTGCAGGAATAACTGCTGTTTTTCTGACAACTGATTGTGAAACCTTAAAACCTGCATACCTCTTCTATAGTGATGAGTATGCAAATCTGGAGATATTCTATTTTTTTTTTTATATAGGTAGATAGGATTGTCATTTATTTCCTATTTAGATATATTGACATTCATCCATATGGAAATATGCCGGTCATTAGCTTATTATAATTTGACTATTTACATTCTTTTGACTTAATAATGGGGCCTAAGTAAAACTTTCATAGTACATACATGGTGGATATTTGATACACAGAACATGAAGATTTGGGGTAGGTGTTCCTGTCTCTTATACACATCTAAGAAACCACTTTATCTTCATCTGCATCAAACTTTGCACAAGGAATGATCCTGACATGAGTATCCTGGAACTTCCTGTCTCTTATACACATCTTAGAGATGATGCAGATGAATAATGAATTTTTTAAATGATGGTGTCATATTTGGACTTTAATGTTTCCAAATATGACTTTACTTTTGCATTTATTCACACCTCAGACACAATCACAGGGACAAGGAGATAGGTCCATGGCTGAAGAAGTGTGATCTGCTATCTTAGAAATCTGAGGATTTTTAATAATAAAATGCCTCTACTATTGCTGTGGAAAGGAGAAGAGAAGCTACTATTTTGTGGACATGGCAGGGTCATGCACCTGGGGACAGAAGGTCACAGGTAACCTAACAGCTGAATTCCTTGTGTGTTGGTAGTAGATGCTAAATATGCCCGCCTTGGGAGTTCCCTGGTGATCCAGGGGTTAGGACTTGGCACTTTCCACTGTCGGGGCCTAGATTTCAGTCCCTTGTCAGGGAACTGAGATCCCATGAGCCACGTGGTACAGCAAATAAATAAACAAGCCCATCTCCCCCTTGATCACATCCCTTTGCCTCCTAAGTGATAGGTTTTTCTTTCCTTCCTTGACATGCGAAGAACTTCATTTGGACCCAGGCGCCAGAACTGCACACACATTTCTGAACATTGTGAAACTTGTAGTCAGTTGGTAGTTTCTGTCATCCATGGAAGTGTTAAGATGTATGTTGATTGTCTGTAAAAACAAAACAAGACCCAGCACCACTCTGGTTAAGGCCGTGTTAGTAAGGATAAGAATAAGAGCCTGACATCCTTCTGTCTCTTTCTTTGCCTTCGTTAGAAATTAATTGTTTTTCGCTGTGTGGATGAGGCAACTTATTATTCTGTTTTTAGCGTTTTTCTGTCGGAAGAACACAATGGCACCCCACTCCAGTACTCTTGCCTGGAAAACCCCATAGATGGAGGAACCTGGTAGGCTGCAGTCCATAGGGTCACGAAAAGTCGGACACGACTGAGCAACTTCACTTTGACTTTTCACTTTCATGCATTGGAGAAGGAAATGGCAACCCACTCCAGTGTTCTTGCCTGGAGCATCCCAGGGACGAGGGAGCCTGGTGGGCTGCTGTCTGTGGGGTCGCACAGAGTCGGACACGACTGAAGTGACTTAGCAGCAGCAGCAGCAGCGTTTTTCTTGTAGGCAGGTGGAGAGAGCTTATCTGTAGGACTTTGGGGAGAGAAAAACTGTTTCATCACCACTTGCTCATTGTGTGTGTGTGTTTTTTAGGGAGAGGGGTGGGAATAGGTCTGCTTTCTAAGCATCTTGCAAAGTGCTGTCTTTACAAGTCCTTTACAGAAGGACGTGTAAAACAAAGGAAAAACAAAACAGGGCTTTGGACACTGAAAAATGTATTAGGAAGCAGTTAACATTTAAAAACGGAACCAGCACATGATTTATGTTGTTCAAACTTAAAAACACTCCAGATACTGAATTTTTTAATTTTTGAGTTTTTAATTTGGATGGGGAGAAACTAAGTTTGAATTTTTTTGATGAGCTCTTTTAATGTGCCTTTTCTACTTAATGAGTTTCTATGAGTAATGTTCATACTGAACAAGTATCTTCTGTGTTCTTTTTTGTAGTATTTAGTGTTTTCTATTCTTAATATTTTCTAATTCTATCTGTGGATAAACTTATTTACATTCTTGAGTCAGTCTGGCTCAAGTTTTGCTCTACTTTGTAGAGTTGGATCGTACAGACACCTGCCCCTCCTTTAGGTACAGAAGAGTTTGGGGGTGACACACAGTCAGCCGTATCATCAGAGGGGCATCAGTTTGACAAAGGTTACTTTGCTGTGACCCTTTAAGACAGTTGTTGCTTGTTCACTGGCCTCTGGTGAGCAGAGAAAATTTATTGAGACGCTAGAATGGGCTGTCTGTGGCTAATGTGTTTTGCTTTAATTCCTTAGGTGCAGCTATTTTTTTTGAATTCAAACACTACAAGCCTAAAAAAAGGTTTACCAGCACCAAGTGTTTTGCTTTCATGGAGATGGATGAAATTAAACCTGGGCCAATTGTAATAGAACTGTAAGTGATGCACATACAGAATGAGTACTAATGAATGGTGGCTAGTATCTCATCTTAGTATGTGACCTTGGAATCGATCGCCTATCAACGTTTTTTTCTGTTGTGGTTACAGATACAAGAAACCCACTGACTTTAAGAGAAAGAAATTGCAGTTATTGACCAAGAAACCACTTTATCTTCATCTGCATCAAACTTTGCACAAGGAATGATCCTGACATGAGTATCCTGGAACTTCTGTGAATCTCACCACTGCATAGAATCCATCATTGCTCTGTGTAGCATACGTACCCATCAACAGGCAGGAAGCAACCTGGACCCAGGCCGGCAGGCCAGAGTGAGTCCATTACAAGCTGTAGCACAGAATTCAAAGTCCAGCATCACTGACATAACAGACTCTTTGGATACAGGCTTATTGTAGATCTTGAAACGTTTTCACTTTCCTATTAATTGTGCAATTAATAGTCTCTTTTCTAACTTACCACTACTCCCGCCCAACTTCCTGGAACACCACTGTTGTGGGTGGGATGTGCTCATCTTCAAACGTAATACAGCAATAAGAATGTGCTAGAGTTTACACACCTGTCCACTTCTGCTCCAGTATGCTCTTTAGCTTTCCAAGTTAAATGTCAGACTTCGGGTTGATGTGGGGAGAAGAGCACGAGACTGCTAGAGGAAATGGGGCCAGTTATGCTACCCAAGGTCAGCCTGGAAGTTCATAGGCTCCTCCACAAGAGACAGCCTCAGTTCACCCCGATCTCATGGTTTTCCTGCCCAGAAATCGTGTGCCTTGGCCAGTCTCCCACACGGGAGTGTTCGCAGGTTGTAGCTGGAATTTTTCCAGATGACCAGATTGTTCTGAAAGTGAGCATATTTTTAGTCAGTGTTGATTAGCTTTTTTCCTACATCACATTGTTATTCTTTCTGATAGTGATTCTAGGGTTAATGAAACCATCTCAGAATAATTACAAATTCTTGGTGGGTTTATAATGTCTTCTAAATCATGTAATCTAAAAATAATTTGAGTCAGATGCTAATGAGATACTGCAGGAATAACTGCTGTTTTTCTGACAACTGATTGTGAAACCTTAAAACCTGCATACCTCTTCTATAGTGATGAGTATGCAAATCTGGAGATATTCTATTTTTTTTTTTATATAGGTAGATAGGATTGTCATTTATTTCCTATTTAGATATATTGACATTCATCCATATGGAAATATGCCGGTCATTAGCTTATTATAATTTGACTATTTACATTCTTTTGACTTAATAATGGGGCCTAAGTAAAACTTTCATAGTACATACATGGTGGATATTTGATACACAGAACATGAAGATTTGGGGTAGGTGTTCTGTGGGTTAGATGTGGAGCCCACATATTTAATATTCACTATTTTAAATGACCAACACTAGAATGAGCAAAGTGCAGTGCCAGTACTTGGCCTATTTTTAAACTAGTGTAACAAGCCTAGTCATACCATTCAATATGTTTGCTTTTTAAAGTAAGTAACCGTAATCCAGTTCCAGCTGTTTCACTTCAAGAGACCTAGTCTCCACTTCAGTTGTCTGTTGAGTCGGTTCTCTTTACTATGATAGATGTAAGGATTCTCAACAAAATTGTCTTGCCTCTCATCTTCATTAGATTAATTCCAAAATCATCCCACCCACAATTATCTTGAGGGGATGAAGAATTTGCCTTAATAAATTACTTTGTTCATGCGGCTTTTATATAGACTGTGAGTTGTCAGCCGACCCCCACCCCTACCCAGCGTGTAAGCTCCTCAAGGGGCAAGAACCACATTTTCTCCATGTCGTGTACATTTTCTGAGGTGCTTGGCAGCACTCTGTACCCTGTGGAGTACTCAGTACCTTTTGTTTGATGTTGCTGACAAGACCTAAAAATAATCCCTTAAAAAATCTACCATTAAAGTGTAGCAAAACTGATACGTTGCTCTCTTTTCTCATAGACCATAAGACACGGATATCAAGGTGATGGTTTATGTCACATCTGCTGTCATTCACAAAAGTATGGTCTAGATGAACTACAAATGCCTCTCATCAATATTAACAAAAAGCTTAAATGGAACAGTGATTAGCTTAGCATTGTAATTCAGATCTGAATAACAAAATGAATTGACACAGTAGACACAGAATATCCACATCCCACAAATTCTTTTCAATGAAAAATATCAGCTAGTGAACAATAACCACTACTGTAGCAGACTTTTGGGCTGAAATATTGCTGCTCCATAAAAGATGATTTTAGCAACTAAGCCAAGAAAACAGTTAGCTGCAGGTGAGTTCTGAATTAGATGTAATTTTCAAGATTGGCCAAGTCTGGTGTTGCTGAGGAATGATGCCCACCACACCCTCTCTGCATTGGCAGCTTGCCTGGCCATGCTGAAGAAGTGGTACAAACAGAGGGGTCTGGGAGGCAGCAGCATTGGCAGGTGTGGGGCCACTCAAGCCACACTTAAGAGTTTCTCTACAATTTACTGATTTTTCAATAATATGAAATATAAAATGAACACCAGAAAAGGCTTTAGAGATAAAGAAAAAAAGAGACTCCAGGTTTGATTTTTAAAACAGATTTAATGTACCTTTGCTACTTTATTTAATCTTCCTAACTGGTATAATCTATATTAAAATATTAAATTCTGAAATTATTATTCATTATTTCATGTCCTGAAGAGATTGATATACTCAAAAGCTGTATTTGTGACTTTATTTTACATGGTTAAAAATAACTGTGAAGTTTTCCTCCTAAAATTTCTACTTTTGATATTAAATAGGATGTAGAGATGGAATTTCCTTTTCCTGAAAAACTTCTTATATAATCATTATGAATTTTGGAAGACTTGTCTTCCTTCAAAAGCCTTTTACTTTAGTATTAAGAAAAAGTTTTTGTTTCACAGTGAAGAATTTACTTGTAAGGTAGTGGATTACTCTTAATGGTGGCAAGTCATGGTCTAGATATCATTAGGTTCATCACATTATAGAACTCGAGAGAATGGGAGAGTATGATCTAGCTGTGAACAAGAATGTAAACCTTTTGTAATTCTGATTTAATGAAATATTATTCTTAAAATGTGCTTAGTTACTAGAGATTGAAGTGTCACAATAAGTTAGGACTTAGAAATATTGTTTAAAAGACACTGTATAGTAATGAGTGTAGTAATTATGGTGCATTCCTCGATTCTCAGATTTATTTGCCTTTAAATGTAAGTGCCAGGATTCAAATGTTAACTTTGTAGCAGTATCAGTCAATGAAAAGAACCATGCATGGTTGCTGACCTAGGGCCTGTACAAGGCTTAAGACCCTAAATCATTCTTTCTCATAGTATTATACATGCTTTGGTCTTTTTTTGCCATATTCCTTGAAAGCCAGTGGCAAGGGATAGGAGAAATAATAGACTCTACATCTTTTAAAAGAAATTTTCTTAACTTTATGGTCGCAACGCAACACATCATTTTCATTTTTCTATTATGCACCCTTAACACAATAACAGTAAAAGCAACAGAACAGGTTAAACAATTCTTGTTACATGTAAACTCATACTCAGAAAACCACTTTTTAAGTTAAAACCAGTCAGAGTCACGAGAAAACACGTGACTGCTGTCCAGATAGGCCTGGTGGCGTCTCTGAAGTGGAAGGCAGCCATCAGCTGTTATGCTTCCCGGTGACTGCAGCTGAACGCCTGAGCAGCGGGGCCAGGGGAGGATGCTGCCAAGTCACCATCTTCAGTTTTGGGAGCTTGAGTTTACGTGTTTCCAAAGTGGTATAAATCTCAGGAGAAAACAATCCAATGAATCCACAGACGTGTGGGAAATATTAATAACCAAATTTTTATGAACTATTACTACAAAGAACTTAAGCAAGAGGGGAGATAAAATTTTAGTGATCTTTAAGTAAACATTTTTAGCGTAACAGCCTTTGCGACCAGATATTTATTTAAAAATCAAGCTTCTAAATACCATTGCTTTATATTCAACTGGTGTACACTAAAAATAGGATAATAAATGGAAATACATGTTCTTATAGCATTTCCACAGGAAATGTTCATACTTTTCACAACATTCTAAATCATTTAGCAGTAACATATGCTACATGAACTAAAACACAGGTATTTTTTTTATTGCACATTTCAAAGTTGTAAGGAGGCTCCAGCTTACAAGGTGTTTTTTTTATTTTAGGGGGGAAATGATATTTTTTAAATTGTTTGGCTCAAAAACGCACACTGCCAGGGCAGCTTAGATTTAAAAACAAACCTTTTAAAATCAGCTTTTGGATTTTGAAGCCAATGAAAACCTTAACTGTAACGAATAGTGCACGGTCCACTCTCTCTCAGACTGAATGTCCAAGGTCAGTTATGGGCTCTGTTTTAAAGCCGGTGAGCAGTCCTGGCTAGTGCCCTGAGAGGCAGGCAGGGGCTCATCTCCAGAGCTGGAGGGTGGTAAGTCTCTTGCAGCAGAGGAAGGTGGATAATCCTGGGGCCCATGATTGGGGGGTGGTAATCGGGTACCAGGAAAAAAGTACTCTCTTGGGCCAAGAGAGCCTAAAGGTCTAAAAGGTGCATGTCCTGGTGGTAAAAATGCTCGAGGGTCGAGAGGCAGGTCCCGTTTTCCCGGTGGAACACCTGGTGCATATTCTCTTAAGCCTAGTGGTGGACGCAAACCAGGACCTGAAAAAATTAAAATTATGTAACTACATATGAACACACCTAAATTTAGACAGTTCCCGATATGTTAATCAATTTCTCATACCCCTGGAAGTCAGGTGGTGGCTCCCGACTTTACAGAGAGGTAAACAGGTTCACCAAGTTTAAGTTACATGCCTATGGCCAGCCAGTCACAAAGCAAGAGGCTGGATTTCAACATCTCTCTACCTAGCTTGTGGTTTTTTTCAACTATACAATTCTGCTCTCTGTATCTCATAAGAGCTTGATTTGTACTCAAAAACACTATGCATCATACCAAGATGATAGATTATGAAATAAGGGTTTCACTGTAAGTAAATTTTGATAAGGGAAATCTCATAGTTACTGTGTCAATTAAAAAATGCACACAGGAGCTCAGCATGGACCTACACATGCCATCAAAATCAAGGTGTCTGCCCTGCTGGGAAAGGCTTGCCAGCTCCACCTAATTGAATTCAGCAGCTTTCGACCTATTAGCTGTTACATTCTACCTTCAACACTTCCTTCCTATTTATTTCCAAGGTGGGTGGTGATGGTTTCATCTTTCCTTTTATACTCTGTGACCCATTGCTTATGCTTCTATTATGGTGATTACAAGTTTTATGTTGTAAAGTGTATGTATGTGTGTCCTACAGGATCCCTTAAGCTCGTGGAGTTAGGACGGTTAATTCTATCCACTACAGTGCCTAGTATGAAGCCAGAGATGTTCAAGCAACATAGGCAGAAGTAGTAGTTCTGACTTTCTATGAACAGTCCCTTTTCCCTGTCTACAAGAGATTCCTCCTGTGCATCTCAGTATAGGGGGATGAAGCAGCAATCCTTGCGTCCTAAGAAACTGGTGGAAAAGTTCAAATGTATCAGCCAGCTTTACCCTTTCACTGCACAGGCCTAAGAGAGCAACTGTTAACATTTTACTAAGGATTAGAATGAAAAGATGAATACACTTTACAAGTCCATTACTACCATTCAGTCATCATACCAAAGGGTGGAAGAAGTGGCCGAGGTCCGAAAGGTCCAGAGAGTTGAGGAGGTGGTCCATATCGAATGGGTGGCAGTAGAGGGCCTCCCACGGGGGAGCTCATGAGGGGTGTCCCTGGAAAGGGAGGGGGCCCTTTTGCAGCCATACTAACCTGCAAAGCAGAAGTAATGAAAGCTGTGAAATACCTGGATGTAACAGATAAAAGCACCGACACCATAAGAGCTAAAACCCACTGAAGCAGATGTTAGGCACTTGTCCAAAGAGCCAACTAGTGCAACAGAACTCCACCCTTCCTATCCATCCCTGAGAGCTTCGGTGGGTTAAGAGAATGTTAGAGGAAGGAACACGTTCACCGTAATCACATTGTTGCTTGTATGTGCAAACAGAGAGGAAGCAAGAGGACTGTCAAAGGATATTAACAGAGGCAATTCCCAACTGAAAAAACCACCATACCACACACACTATAACCTGTGTCTAGGGCAGCCCCTTCCTCCCATCACAAGAGCTCCTTCTTCCATATTAAGAATAGAAAGAACAATAAGGAATGAAAAGATCCATTTTCACATACATGTAATAAAAGCTACTATTCAGAGTACCTTAAATTTCCTTTCATGTAAGATCTCATCTTGTTTTAAACACATCTTGTTTTAAAGCACAGAGAGTATTAGATAATTTGCTGAAGGTCACACAGCACATAAAGAGGCTGAGTTAGAATTCACTACAGGGGTCTGATTCCAAGCCTGCGCTCGTCCTCCTCTGCCTCCCTCTGTCAAAGCAGGCTCCACTCTCTTTGAAGTCTGCCACTCCAAAGGGGTCTTGGGTCTTCTCCAGGTTGGCCTGGGATAAAAAGAGCTCTCAAGCAATGTGTCCTAGAGTCCTGCCCTGGACGTAGGAGTTCCACACAGAGACAGTGCTATATATATATACGAGTTCAGCAGGCACAGCTCTTAACAGCCACCCTCATTCCCCAGCAACATCATCCTTTGTACTACAAAAGTACTAACCTGTACTTCCCTATGGGAAACTCGGTTGGAAATTCTCAATAATGAAAATATGTATCTTGATTTCAACATAGTAAAGCACTCTGAGGTATAATCATAGGACTCTCTAGCTATCACTGCTATGCAAGTTTCAAGAGAAGACCCTTATGTGAGCATAATTTAAGGCTGCTGCTGGGAAATGGCATAATTAAAGATTTCCACTATTCATATTTCACTTACAGCAATCAACCTCTGTTACCAATCTGTAATTTCAGATTATTCACAATACGGCACAGGGCTTGCCTCGTATACCACTGGAGATATTCTTAAATAGCATACTTCCAAATATGATGACTTCATGTAATATATGATAAACTCCTTTGCCTTAGAGCTCTCATCATTGAAGCACACAGCATATAGCGTTGGAGTGATGACTTCTTCACATTTTTTTAAGGTTATTTACAATAGATGCTCTAAAGAGATTAATCACTTAACCAAAACAGGAAAAAGGAGTAAAAACCAACCAACTAGACTTCAGCGACTCAGAAACACTTCCAGGTCCTAAGGTCAGTATCACCATGCAATTTTAAGCAAAGCAGGTTAGGGTCATGCTCCTTTGAACTTTTCTAGAAATACACCAAGTAGAAAATGCAGTGTTGCTCTCAACCTCTAAGTACTTACTGATACTGCATGCTCAGCCAAAGAAGGAATGCTGGGAACTGAAGGGCCTTCAGGCTCTTGGGGAACAGTTTGCTTTTTCAAAAAATAAATGAGATGGTACAGATAGAACACATAAAAGGGAAATGGATAAGGCAAAGAGAGGATGTTGTAGAAAAAGTTACATGTGTCCGGAAATACCTAATAACAATTCAAAATGACTGCAGATTTTACCTTGCCCTCATCCATCACCTTAGAGGGCGAAGAGCTTCTGGAGCTGCTGTTCACTGTGGGAGCAGCACCGGATTCTGGATCTGTGGGAAGCCAGAGAGCAGACTTAGGCTTGTTCAGACTTGTATATGCGCTCTGAAGGACTACAAAGGCCTCCGCCTCCTTCCTCCACAATCTGAGACTCTATGAACACACTCAGGTCCCTTACCAGAGGCAGAGGGTTTCCCAGATGCCTCAGAGGCCCATCGAGATCGAGGGAGAGGCCCATCCACTGATCCTTGAGAGAGAGAGAACAGAGCCCTTCAGAATAAACCAACTGTTGTCAGGTCAGGGTTCAATTCTACCTAAAGCAAAATTTAAAACGGGTCTCCCAATACGTATGAGGAGAAATCACTTACAGTTTATGCACAAACCTACAGAATTAAAACAAGAACTATGTGGGATTGAAAGACCTGCACGTTAATAGCACCAGCACCAGTCAGGTACTTCAATCTACCGGCAACTGTTTATAGACTTTTCAGTCTATATGTAATCTGACTTCTATATCTTAACAAGTATAAACACATTTATGATTAGAACTAGACTTAAATAGCATTTCATATTAAAGTAATGAGAAGTAGATGTACACTGCATTAACTACAAAGTTTTAAGGCTACTTTTATAATACTCAAGAGAGGAACTCAACAGAAATTTTAAACATTTATACTTCACAACAAAAATCTGAAACAATAATCAATGATATTTATATATATATATATACTATATATAAATGTTTATATTTGTTTACATATATGCTCACATATAATAAATACAATAGTATCCTAACAGTAAATAAATGTTTTTTGTTCTAAAGCAGATCTAAAGTAGACTATTTACTCACCAAGACAAATTAATCCTTCTCTATATTGGACAGACTCAAATTCTCAACTGCTGTTTACATTAGCAACAGAATTCTCAAAGAAGGAAAGAACTCTTGAAACAGTTTACCACAAGGTAACATGGCAATGCTCACCAAATTCACTTCGAGGCATCTCTCTTCGATTAAGAGTAGCAGACAGGGGTCTTGCGGGTGGGTCTGCTGTCAGCGGTGGGGAGCACTCTCCACCGCTCACAGGAGATGGGCCAAAAGAGCCATTCTGGCTCAGGGGACCTGCAGACAATGAGCAAGAGTTGGCACTTTAACCTTTTTTTCTTTAGTAAGTTCTTGGGATTATTTCTAGGGCATCATAAATATTACACACATATTACAGAAATAAAAGTAACTTAAAACATATTTTTCACCAAAATATAGACTGCTGCCACTTAAAAGTACCTCCCTACCTCTCCGTGGAGGGTTTTGTGTGTTGGGTCTTCCTGGCATTGGTTTTACAATCACAGGTTCTTCTTGCATCGTTGCCATCTTTTGGGTTAGTTCCAATAATCTTGAATATAAAGAAAGAATATACTTAAATATGAAATAGAAAATTCCTTACTGGATATCATGGCACAGCCTTTAAAAACTCTTAAAACACACTGAAAATATAAGTTTAAAAAACACATACTTATGTCTCAAGTTAGCAGCTTCTCTTTTCTCTTCAGCTATAGCTCTTTCTGCAGCACGAGCTTTGAGCTATTGGGAGGAAAAAAATCCAAAATAAGCTGTGATAGACCACATAAAATAAAGAAAAGGAAAAAAAAGTCTTACCCAGTTTTCGTGAGCTTTCTTTTCATGAGTAGCAATCTGAAAAACACAACCCATCAAGAAATATGTTCAAGAATTCCCTATAATAGCTATTGTAATAATCTGTATCAGGTAGCAAAGAATTCCGCCCTGTAGGGCAGTATAATCTACCTGGTTTTTAAATGAACGCTCTGTTTTCTGTAGTTCATCCTCCATTTCTTCAATTCTCCGCCTAAGGGTTAAACTTCCTTTTATTATTTAAAGCACAACTGAATAAAATTTTACACAGTCTTAGCATGTTCCCTTTAACAACTGTACCCTTTCAGACTTCACCCATACATACAAAAACACATTCTGCCTGGTCACAGGAGCATATTGTGATCAAAACTAACACTATATAATTTCCTTCTTTATTATTTAAGAGCTGGAGATTCTGAATTGATACATTATAATTTCCTTAACTGCTCTTCATATATTCTCAAACAATTCTGCTATAAATCTTTCTCCAGAAAGCTGTCTCTTCTTTTAATTACATCCACAGAAAATTTTCCAGAGCTATGACTATCATTTTAATGATTTTTAGATACATCATACAGCAAACTGCCTTCCAAAAAAGAATTTCTCCAATATATAAAACCACTCAGAACTATGAACCAAGCTCCCTCAGTCTTGCTAGTACTGGGTGTAAGGAAATTTCTGTTAATTTAACATTTTTCCTTTGTTAACTTAAAATTTATGTTTTCTCATGTTAATTAAATGTTTTGACCATTTATTTCTGCTTTGGTGCTATTTTTGTTCTATACAGTGTAAAAACAGTTTTGATTTGAAAAAAGGCCTACAGTAGTTTCATCAGCCACTGACATCCTTCTCAGAATCTGAACTCACTTGTAAGTTTTCACTTCCTCTGCCGCCAAAACCGCCTTTTCATCTGCAGCTGACAGTCGCTGCTCTCTTTCTTGCCGCTCATACTCTTCTTGACTCAATTTCCTAAGATAAAATCAGTTGTCAAATGAAGGTACTTCTCTTTTTCCCAGCATTCTGTCTAAATGTCTCTAGGTTACTTCCCATCCTTTCCAAAACATATTCATATAAAGTCATAGGAAGGAATTCAAACCTGCCACTTAGGGATAAAAATCAAACTCTGCCTGTTGGCAACACTTGCATTTTTTAACTTTTCACAATTTTCTACTCACTAATAAATGAAACAAACAAATGGGAAAAAACGCTGCACCCCATGGGCAAGTTTCTTGTGCTTAAGACAATGAGAGCTCATTTTACTTCAATATGGAGAGCCAGGGCTGATCAACCTAACACAATCAAGCTTACTAGGATAGAGCACGGGATAATTACGGCTCTTATTTCTACCATGGAAAGACCTATAATTACTTCTCTTATTTCAATCTTGGAAGGACTATTTCTCAATCCAGACTGGCACCATGATAATTAGTCCTCAAAAGCCTTTTAGAAAAGTCTTCCAATTGTGCAATTAACCATAGAACACTTCCACACTTCAGATGTGGAACTTCTACTGCCTATGTCAATGGAACTGTGATTAGAGGAAAGAGAAAAATTTTAGAATTGGCAGTGTCTATTGGATAGAAAAAGAATCTAAACTGTCCCATAATCAGTGCTGCTGCTACTGCTGCTAAGTCGCTTCAGTCGTGTCCAACTCTGTGGGACTCCATAGATGGCAGCCCGNGTAGGGCAGTATAATCTACCTGGTTTTTAAATGAACGCTCTGTTTTCTGTAGTTCATCCTCCATTTCTTCAATTCTCCGCCTAAGGGTTAAACTTCCTTTTATTATTTAAAGCACAACTGAATAAAATTTTACACAGTCTTAGCATGTTCCCTTTAACAACTGTACCCTTTCAGACTTCACCCATACATACAAAAACACATTCTGCCTGGTCACAGGAGCATATTGTGATCAAAACTAACACTATATAATTTCCTTCTTTATTATTTAAGAGCTGGAGATTCTGAATTGATACATTATAATTTCCTTAACTGCTCTTCATATATTCTCAAACAATTCTGCTATAAATCTTTCTCCAGAAAGCTGTCTCTTCTTTTAATTACATCCACAGAAAATTTTCCAGAGCTATGACTATCATTTTAATGATTTTTAGATACATCATACAGCAAACTGCCTTCCAAAAAAGAATTTCTCCAATATATAAAACCACTCAGAACTATGAACCAAGCTCCCTCAGTCTTGCTAGTACTGGGTGTAAGGAAATTTCTGTTAATTTAACATTTTTCCTTTGTTAACTTAAAATTTATGTTTTCTCATGTTAATTAAATGTTTTGACCATTTATTTCTGCTTTGGTGCTATTTTTGTTCTATACAGTGTAAAAACAGTTTTGATTTGAAAAAAGGCCTACAGTAGTTTCATCAGCCACTGACATCCTTCTCAGAATCTGAACTCACTTGTAAGTTTTCACTTCCTCTGCCGCCAAAACCGCCTTTTCATCTGCAGCTGACAGTCGCTGCTCTCTTTCTTGCCGCTCATACTCTTCTTGACTCAATTTCCTAAGATAAAATCAGTTGTCAAATGAAGGTACTTCTCTTTTTCCCAGCATTCTGTCTAAATGTCTCTAGGTTACTTCCCATCCTTTCCAAAACATATTCATATAAAGTCATAGGAAGGAATTCAAACCTGCCACTTAGGGATAAAAATCAAACTCTGCCTGTTGGCAACACTTGCATTTTTTAACTTTTCACAATTTTCTACTCACTAATAAATGAAACAAACAAATGGGAAAAAACGCTGCACCCCATGGGCAAGTTTCTTGTGCTTAAGACAATGAGAGCTCATTTTACTTCAATATGGAGAGCCAGGGCTGATCAACCTAACACAATCAAGCTTACTAGGATAGAGCACGGGATAATTACGGCTCTTATTTCTACCATGGAAAGACCTATAATTACTTCTCTTATTTCAATCTTGGAAGGACTATTTCTCAATCCAGACTGGCACCATGATAATTAGTCCTCAAAAGCCTTTTAGAAAAGTCTTCCAATTGTGCAATTAACCATAGAACACTTCCACACTTCAGATGTGGAACTTCTACTGCCTATGTCAATGGAACTGTGATTAGAGGAAAGAGAAAAATTTTAGAATTGGCAGTGTCTATTGGATAGAAAAAGAATCTAAACTGTCCCATAATCAGTGCTGCTGCTACTGCTGCTAAGTCGCTTCAGTCGTGTCCAACTCTGTGGGACTCCATAGATGGCAGCCCGCCAGGCTCCCCTGTCCCTGGGATTCTCCAGGCAAGAATACTGGAGTGGGGTGCCATTTCCTTCTCCAATGCATGAAAGTGAAAAGTGAAAGTGAAGTCACTCAGTCGTGTCTGACTCTTAGCAACCTCATGGACTGCAGCCCACCAGGCTCCTCCATCTACAGGATTTTCCAGGCAAGAGTACGGAGTGGGGTGCCACTGCCTTCTCCACATAATCAGAGTATCACCTACTAGAAACTGGTTTTAACTTTCAAGTTCAACATATTAATATACTATAACAAAAATTTTAATGGTAGCAACATGTGATAATGGTTTTAAAATGCTATTTTTTTTTTTACTTTTCTAGTACTTTGACTATAGTTCTGATTCAAAAGAAACTTGAAACTTAGTTTCTATGAATCAGAAGCATAATCAGAAAAAAACAGTAAAAACAGTAATCACAGAGAAAAAGAGTTATATATTCTTTTGTAACTGTCCATTCAATACTTCAGCAAGTGTCTCATGAATGGCTAAAATATACTGGTTACCTAGTAAGACACTAAAGATACACTATGGGTAAAGTACTCTCCCTGTACTAATAGAGTACACTGTTGAATGCAGTTTAACAATGCACTTAACCACAGAACAATCCCCTAACTCTGGCACAGGAAGAGATGTGCGAAAACTGGGTCTTGAAGAAAGATCAGAGACAATTTTCCTTCCAGGAATGAATGACTTAGTGTGAGAACATTAAAAACATCAGACAAATAGAACATTAGACAAAATATATAGAACACTGGAAAAAATATAAAGAACGTGCTTGAAGGCATCAAGCTAATACACGAGGTCACAATCCAATAAAAAAAGGAATCTCAGAATTACAAGTAAGCCTGCCATCTGAAGTCACCTCTCCCCTAGGGTTGACCCATGCACTGAAGACAACGAAGAGATATAAAGAGGCTGAACAGAGTTCAACAGATTCCTGAGGGCACAGAAAACAAAGCAGAGCTAAGGGGTTCCAACAAGGGGCATCCTAGTAAAAGCCTTGGGCTATGTTGAGACTAGAAAGAATTGTGTACTTGGAGTACCAAACAAACAATGCAGTTCCTTTGAAGGAACTAAGTCATCTCTGAGTGATCTTTATTGGTAACTGGATTAAAGTAATGGCCATCTGCTAGAAACAAACTGTTTTTTTGCTTTAGGAAAAAGAACACCATCTTAGGCCTCTAGTTCCTTCTACAGTGTTCGCCACTCAATCAAAAATGCCCAGGCACCCCATAAGACACTGATTAAAATCTAAAAGACAACAGAAATGACTCATTGAGGATCCACATAATGGAATTATCACACAGGCTTTAAAATAACTGTGCCTTACATATTCACAGAAGTAAAGATTACAAATTTCAGCAAAGGATTAGAAATATAAAACTAAAACACAGTAACTGAAATTAAGAACTCAATGAACGATTTTAGTAGCAGATTTGATAACTGAAGTGAGATGCTAGCACACTGGAAGATAGGTCAGAAAAAAACATCCAGAATGAAGCAAATACAGATGACAATGTAGGAGACACAGGGGGAAGTAATCTTAAAAGATTTAAATGGAATCTCAGAGAAGAATGAGACAGAATTAATACGTGGATTAAAAACCCCTAAATTCAGCAGGTGTCAATCACCTCAAACAGCATAAAAGCAAAACAGATTGGGGCGTGGGGGAAGGAAGGAGAAGAAAAATAAAAACTAAAAACACCCACACCTAAGCAGCTCCGAATAAAACTGGTGAAAAACCAAAATAACTTCTAAAGACCACAAAGGCAAGGGTGAGACATTTGAACAGGGAAAATAAGAGTGATACTGGACTCCTTGAAGAAACTTTAAAACCAGGAAGAAAGTGGTTATCTTTAAAGTGCTGGAATTAAGTAACTTCAAAAATCCCAGAGCCAGCAGAAGATCCTGAAAAAAAGGACTCAAAATAAAGATGTATTCACACAAAGATAAATTGGCCCCATCTGTCACTAAAGGATGTTCTTCAAGTAGAATGAAAGTGATTCCAAATGAGAGACACCGAAGGTGCAGGGGAGAAGGAAGAACTATAGGCGGACCTCAGAGCTACCACAGGTTCAGTTCCAGACCACCACAATAAAGCAAAGAGAGAAAGGGACTTTTGGAACTGTTTTAGTCTCCCAGTGCATATAAAAGTTCTGTTTACACTGTACTGTAAGTAGTCTATGATAAAGTGTGCAACAGCATCATGTCTGAAACCACATACAAGCCTTAATTACTGACCACTTTACCGCTAAAATATGTAACCATCATCTGAGCTTTTATGATCATTTTGTAATAGTAACATTAATGATCACTGATCACAGATCAGCACAGCAAATATAGTAATAATGAAAGTCTGAAATACTGCGAGAATTACCAAAATATGACACAGAGACATGAAGCAAGCAAATGCTGTTGAAAAAATGGTACTGACAGACTTGCTTGACTCAGGGTTGCCACAAACCTTCAATTTCTAAGAAATGTAGTATCTGCAAAGCACAATAAAGCAAAATGCAATAAAATGGGGTATGCCTGTAAATTAAGTGACTACTGGCCGGAAAGCACTATAGTGGACAATAAAAAACAACTTGTGGAGTTCAAATATACAAAGAATTAAAATGCAGGAGCATCTAAGTCAGGATGTCTATTAATTTAGTAAGTCCAGGATACATGCTATCGTCTTCAGAGTAATTACATGAAGACAATTAAAGCAACCAATAACTAGCTAGCTTACACAGGGGAAAAGCAGAATTCTGAAAAATATTCAAACAACCTAAAAGACACAAAGAAGGAAGAGAAAAAAGAACACAGAACAGGCCACCAAATACAAAGAAAATATCAACATGCAGATTTAAACCTGAACAGGTTTAAATACATTATAATTAGAAATGACATTACAAGGAAAAAGAAGGAATTACACTACAAGGAAAAAATGAGTACTCTGAGTAGTCACCTACTTATGTCACAACTTACTCTAGAAACATTTTAAGGCACATAACCATTTGAATAGGCAGGAGATTGCCAGTGGAAATAAAGTAAAAGGACATTTTTACTGCAAAAAAGGCAGTGTGTATAATGACGAAGAAGCTCAGAGTGGTACAAAGGAACTGTGGTCAGGCTGCTAAGGCAGCATCAGGAGTCACTGGAAACGCACCTGGAGAGGCCGCCCAGGATCACAGAGGGGCAGTGCCCGTGCGCCTGCTGAAGAATTCGAAACTGATCCTGAAGGAATAGAGCCTCCTTGACAGATTTTAAGCAGATGACGACATAAAAGGACTTGTATTTTAGAAGTTTGTTCCAGCAACTGTAGATGTTGGAAGAGGTGTAAGAAAAAGAAACTGGAGACAGGTGAGTAGTTAAGGTAAGGGGTGGCAGAAGAGATGATTCGAGTCTGAGCACACAACGGCTTTGGGGATGGAGCGCAGTGTGTGCCAACATGGTGACTGAGTGGATGCTGGAGAGTGCCGTACCATACTGACTTTATGTATCATAAACAAAGGCAACTGCCATTCAGGTAATTCAAATGACTACTAGTAGCAGAGAAGTGCTTTTTAAAAAATAATAATAAATAATGAAATGAGAACTATTTGTCTAAAGCAAATAGAACTGGACAGGGAACAACAGACTGGTTCCAAATAGGAAAAGGAGTACGTCAAGGCTGTATATTGTCACCCTGCTAATTTAACTTCTATGCAGAGTACATCATGAGAAACCCTGGGCTGGAGGAAGCACAAGCTGGAATCAAGATTGCCGGGAGAAATACCAATAACCTCAGATATGCAGATGACACCACCCTTATGGCAGAAAGTGCAGAAGAACTAAAGAGCCTCTTGATGAAAGTGAAAGAGGAGAGTGAAAAAGTTGGCTTAAAGCTCAACATTCAGAAAACGAAGATCATGGCATCTGGTCCCATCACTTCATGGGAATAGATGGGGAAACAGTAGAAACAGTGGCTGACTTTATTTTTCTGGGCTCCAAAATCACTGCAGATGGTGACTGCAGCCATGAAATTAAAAGACACTTACTCCTTGGAAGGAAAGTTATGACCAACCTAGACCGCATATTAAAAAGCAGAGACATTACTTTGTCAACAAAGATCTGACTAGTCAAGGCTGTGGTTTTTCCAGTGGTCATGTACGGATGTGAGAGTTGGACTATAAAGAAAGCTGAGTGCCAAAGAATTGATGCTTTTGAACTGTGGTGTTGGAGAAGACTCTTGAGAGTCCCTTGCACTGCAAGGAGATCCAACCAGTCTATCCTAAAGGAGACGAGTCCTGGGTGTTCATTGGAAGGACTGATGTTGAAGCTCAAACTCCAATACTTTGGCTACCTGATGTGAAGAGCTGACTCATTTGAAAAGACCCTGATGCTGGGAAAGATTGAGGGCTGGAAGAGAAGCGGACAACAGAGGATGAGATGGTTGGATGGCATCACCGACTCAATGGACATGGGTTTGGGTAGACTCCAGGAGTTGGTGATGGATAGGGAGGTCTGGCATGCTGTGGTTCACGGGGTTGCAAAGAGTCATACATGAGTGAGCAACTGAACTGAAATGAAAGCAAACCAGGTACTCAGAGCTGGCCTGAATAAAACTCGGAAAATCTAAACCGATTTCTTGGTGAGCAAAGAATTAAGAGAAAAAGTCAGTGGTATGGTTTCAATGTTTAACGGCATCTGGCAATAGCAACCAAAGCATTTGGAAAAGATTAAATTTCCTTAGCAAAAGAAGCTTTCTCACAGATTGCTATAAACACCAAAGAGTGAACTATAGGAACAAACACAGTTAGCAACTGCCACCAATAAAGTACTTTTATAGAGAGTTCAGATATTTTTGTGAAGGAAATTTAAAATGAATTACAAAAGTATATCTTTCAAAAGATACCTAACTCCTAATTTGAGATGTCAGTTTCAAAAGATTAATAGCTAAATACACCAAACAGGTATTTCTAAATTCAAAACTCCCAATAACCTTGCGATATTTACGTATTATATATGTATACTCTGAATATTTGAGCGTATTAATAAGTCCAAAAACTTACCATACTGTCAATAACTAAATACTCCTTTTAAAGTATAGTGATTCTACCAAAAATCATGTCTTATAAATCACTCAGGATTTTTTCAGACTATATTAAGAACTAGAAGAACAAATGTAAGACAAATAAGAAGGATGTAAGTGACAACAACAAAGAAAAGTGGAATAAGTGGTGGAGCTGCAGAAAGGGTGCAGATCATAAAAGCAGCACCTTCAGAACAGCAACTGTCAGCACCAACAACTACCACCCTTCCGGTAAACTACAGGCAATAATTGCTGACCACTGGTCAAAATGGAAAAAAAAAGCAAGTTATGGGAAACAGGGTAGAAAAGGAAGAAAGCCAAATTTATACTCATTACAGATAGAAAATACAATAAACAATCTTTAAAATGACAAGATTATCTACATGCATTTAGTTAGATGACAATACTGTCAACAATGAAGCACGATAGTCTTACTTTTGTAGAGCCATCTCCTTCTGCTGATAGAGTTCATTTAGAATCTCTACTTTCTGCCTTAGTGTTTTGCATTCATCTTCCAGCACAGTTTTTGCAGACTGAAGTGAGCTGCGATCCTCTTCTAATTTCTTTATTTGGTCTACAGGGGATAAAACATCTTAGTTTTGTGTGTGTGCACAAGAACTGGAGAACTCGTTGAGAGGGGCAGTATTAAAGGGGGTGAAAAACATGGAAAGAGGAAGTCCTTCTTTATTTTTCCAACAGCAATTTCTTTTTAAGAAGCAACCTACCTTCCAGGTTACATTTAGTGGACATGGAGGCCCTGAGTTTACACTGTAAAAGTTTTAGATCCTCTTCAACTACTGATATTGCAGTCTGCGTCTAAAAATTGCGGAAGAGAAAAATATTCTTAAAAGTAAGAATTATTGCTAATAAATAGTCTTATATTTACTATTCTTAATAATAAATACTCTAATTCTAAATATTCTTAATAGCAAGAATATTATTATCACAGGCACTTATAGTGGTGGTGGTTTAGGTCGCTCAGTCATGTCTGACTCTTGTAACCCCATGGACTGTAACCCGCCAGGTTTCCCTGTCCGTGGGATTTCTGAGGCAAGAATACTGGAGTGGGTTGCCATTTCTTTCTCCAGGGGATTACAGCACTCTATAAAATAGATTATACCCGAGAAACATCCATCATCTGCTTAATCTGATTTTTCACCTTCTCACTCCGGTCACCTAAAAAAAAAAAAGGATTTCATTGTTCTTTCCTTCCTTACTGTTTAACTATATGTCCTTGATTTCCCCCAAACAATTACCATGTTCAAACATTCAAAGAAAAAACAAACTAACCAAAAGAACTGATTAGGCTAATTGACTTCCCAGAGAGTTGCAAAGTTAGATTGAAAAAATTAATGAATTCCCAGTCTGTACAGAACTTGAGCAAGAAAGGATATGCGAAATACAGCTTTTCTCCTCTCTTGGACCTACCTGCCCCCAGTCAAATATCTTATTTAGAAAGACTCACTCCTCTTCTCTCCCCTTGAACCTGCTACCAAGTGTAGTTTAAAACACTCCCAATATGGGCAACATTCAACCCAGGACTCGGTGTCTAGAAATACCTCCCTCATCAGCAAACACTGCTGCCCTTTAGCTTCCACTCTCATTGCTTAGCTAGTTTACAGCTCCCTGCAGCTCAGTACTTTGAAAACTGGTTGTAGTACTTTGAAAATTGGTTGCAGTACTTTGAAAATTGGTTGCGGCCCTAAAACCAGAGAGCTACAGATACCGCCCCTAAAATCACAGAGCTACAGATACAGTAGACATGAAGCTGAAAAACAAGTTTCTCCTAGTGATGACTGTTCAGGATGCAGAGGAGTGAGACAGGACTGGTGCTGCTCTGGTGCCGGTGCACATATCCAGCTCTCAATGGAATAGAAAAGCTCTGTCAGTGTTTACTGCATGCCTAGCTGCACTACAACCCAGTAACCACCTCGGCCCAGGACACAAAGCCCTGTAGTCCCTCAGTGTCCGCAAGAGACTGGCTCCGGACTTCCCCACACCTCCCCCCCCAACCACAGGAAACCTAAATCTATGCATGCTCAAGTACTTTATATAAAATAGCACAACATTTCAACATAACCTACACAGACCCTCCCACATATTTCACCTCTAGGTTACTTATAATACCTTATACAATGTAAATGCTAAGTAAACAGATGCTGGCATGAAGCAAAGTGAAATTTTGCTTTTGGAACTTTACGGAATTTTTCTCCTCCCAGTATTTTCAAAATGCAGTTGGCTAAATCTGCAGATGCAAACCCACAGATTTGGAGGGCTGACTGTACAAATTCAGTGACAGGCATCTACAGCTGGAACTCTTAATAGGAAATTCAGTCCGCAGAGAAAAGCATCAGTGTACTTAAAGACAAGAAGGCAGAAAGAGGTCCAACCTCCCAGGAACCAATCGCACCTCCCACTTCTCCATTTGCTAATTCATCTGATTCACTTCCTCCTTTATTTTGATCCTCAGATTCAGATTCACAGTCTAACCGATTCAACTGTGTAATGCAATTAGTCAAAGCCTAGAAAAGAAGCAAAAGGATATTTATTAGAAACAGCCTCTCAATTTCAACTGCACAGATTTCATGAGAATTTATGAGAATTAAGCATGCATTCAAGAAAGTGAACTCACGTTAATATTATCATCTTTGTGAGTGAGAGCTACTTCTAGATCTTTCTGACACTTCTCAAATGATCTGATTTGCTCACTGAGCTCAGCATGTGATTTAGTCCAGTCTTTGATTTCTTGCTGCAACTGAAAAGTTAAAATACGTGAATTTCCAAACATTATGGCTTTTGCAGATGAGGTAGCAGGACCACATGAACGAGACAGGGAAGCGCAGAGCTGTGCTCCTCTCTGGCTTGTCACTATGAGCTACAGCTTTGGTAAAAGCAGAGGAGAGAGTGGCTCCAACAACTCAGAACTGCAGTGAGCACCTAAGAGCTGTCAGGACACTGGTCTAGTGTACCGCATCCTGCAGAAAACTGCCGCCAGTTCAAATAACTCACTTCCAGTAGGAACAGAAGGGCAATACCTCACTGCCTACCAAGTCCAGACTCCACATCAGGTAACCTTCTCTTGGTCAGAGAGGCAGTAACTCCTCAAAGGACGGTAAAAAATACCTAATTCTTTGGTCTAAGCAAATCCTTCGTCCCCTTGAGACTACTCATTGGTTGGTGCTGGATGAGACAAAGACTAAACATTCTGATAGCTACAGGGAATTGTATAAAATAGAAAACCCAGAGCAGATGGAGAATGTATACATGCACTCAATCTGGGGAGCAGAGTTTATACTGTGCATACCTAAAAACAGAATTCTGCATACATACTTCATCTTCTTAAAAACATATCCAAGAAGTAATAATACTAGGTTTTCTAGTTTAATCTATGATGCTAACTTTCCTTTACCTGCTCTTTCTTCTTCTTAAGTCTAGCATTTTCTTCTTGAACCCGATGGCATTCAGACTTCACTTTCTCTTCACTAAGTTTAGCTTCATTAAGGGCAATTTGAACCTAATGAAAAAAACTGCTATTAGTGCAGTAATTCCAATGAAGAAGACACGCAAAAAAAGTTACACTTTCCCAATTAATTCATATGGTTTTGGTTTTTCGCATTTCCTAGCACACATCAATGTTTGCTCCTCAAAATACTAAGATATCATACTACTATCTTGCAGGAATTGTAGAGCTTTACCTCTGAAAATTCTGAGGCATTCACTGAGATAACATCCTTTAACTTCTCTATAGATTTCTTATTTTCTGATATCTGCAATGGGGAAAAAAGGGCACAAAAATGTTTCAGGATTGCAGTAGAAACACTGGGATATATGATAAAAGGAAGAAACGTTAAAAAATAAACAACACATCCCAGTGCTATCCCCTAGGTACTGAGTAAAAGCAGACATCCAACTTTGGCCTATGAGAAAAGTCAAGAATGTAGAAACATGAGGAAAGAAAATACTGAAGATATAAGCATTTCATACCATTCACAACTTTCCTAGTTATGACATAATGTAGTACATGATGAGATTTAAAAAGTCAAAGCAAAGAAAATGAAAAAAAAAATCAGTTAAACCAGTTCAAATCAATGAATTTTCCTAGTGATCAAGAAAAAAAAAATCCCAAAGTCACTTAAAACTTCTCTTGCTAAACTAAAAATGACTGCACTTGAGGGAGAAGAGCCAAATCTCAGAAACAGAATTCCAAAATTTACAAAAATACTCTGCCTTGTCACGGAGACGGAGCCTAACTCTTCATGCTTTAACTGTGGGTTGTGCACTGTAACCTTCTTCCAAAGAGTATACAATGCAAAGGATGGAGAAAGGGTTAATTTCATAGCAGAGAAACCTGTCAAATACTACCTCAGTCAGGTGATCAAGCTTAACTGGGTGTGCAATATATGGGAACATTCTCTACTATTTTTGCATCTTGTATGTAATTCAAAAACTGTTCAAGTATTTGAAGTTTATTTTTAGAAACAAAATATGCAAAAATAAATCAAAACAAAGTACTAAGACCACACAAAGGGGCAACTATTTCTTTGTTGCTCTACATGCTTCAAAGGGCAGGGCCAAGCAACATGAAAATTACCCAGGGCAGAAGACAAAAAATGTTTTCTAGGCCCGTAAAAATAGTAACGTGGGGTAATAGTCTTTAAAATCCCACAAAAAAAGCACAGAAGTAGGTTCTACTTCCCTGACTTTCAATGACTCTAGTTACAGCACAGTAAAATGCAGTTCATCTCTCACAACCTACAAAATAGTTCAAAAGCCAAATTATAGCAACACTTAACAACAAAACTCTTACCAAGTCCTGATTCTTAGCATTCTGTTCTCTCTCAGACTCTAACATAGCACGTAAACTTTTAGCTGTGTCTCCCAGAATTTCATTAGTTTCTTCAAGATTCTTGATTTTATCCTACCAAAAAAATGGATTTAAAACAACCATTCATTATTTTTCTTTAGTTTTTAGAATATAATCTCAAAAAGAAGAAATTTTTACCTTAAATTTAATTGCTTCATCGGAAAGAATCATGTTTTGTTTCTTGGTTTCTTGAACATGTTTCTTTGATTCCTTGATCTATATAAAATAAAGCATTCAAACTTTAGAAACATAAATTATAGTGCTATCAAAACTTATCTCCAAATAGGAGATCCCTGAGAGAAGAAAGCAGTAAGACATGTATGATGACTGCTTTGTATTTGAAGAATTTGTAGGAGATAAAGAAACTTTAAAATGTGATTTAGAAACACTGTAATAACTAAACCATAAGACAGGAGGAAATAACTCAAGACAGAACCACAGGCGGGGAGAGGAAATGAAAGAATAATACCTTCTGCTCATAACTTGACAATTTTTGTACAAGTTCTGCATTTTCTTTCATGATAGTCTTCAACTTCTCAGAAATTTGCTGTTCAGTGACTAAAAGGGTAGGAAATCCATAAAATTATCATGATCACTAAAAATTGAATTACCCAATGTTATGAGCAGCAAAGACATGTTTGTTATCTGGCACTTTGAGGTAAATGAACTTAGCACAACTCTTATGCTTTAAAAAGATATCTGTGTTTAATAGCAATAGGATATAAATATATTAAAATTTAAGAAAAATATAATAATAACCCTTATTTCAGTGAGATTCCACTTCAAATTTATTTCAAAGATAAGAAATATGGTAAAATGTTTTAGCTCCATATCTTTCCCCTTCGTGGACATTTTTCTTCTCAGAAAATGTGATCACTTCAAATAGATTTCATTTGAAAATAGAAACAGAAAATGCAAGCATACTGACTTATATCTCTATTCCTCAAATTATCTACTTAAATATTTACTGTATTGAATAAATCATTAGCACAGGAACATGTTCACAGATAATAAATTGCATTATATCAACATCCAAAGTCAGTCTGCTTAAACTGAATCTTCTCCCTACATTCACAATTTGTTCTACCTCATCATCTCCTCTCACCTACTAGCATCACCATCTACTCTGTCATCTAAGCATACAACCCAGGATTAGTAAAATATTCAGGAATTAATCAGAGATCAGATGTCACCATTTCTACTGTTAGCTTACATAAAACTCAGATCAAATATCAATACTGAAGGTATAGCACAAATAATAAGCCTGAATATTTACCTTGATATACTCTACTCTTTACCTAAAAGAGAAAAAAAATAAGCTTGATGTCAAGATATCTTACTAATAGAATTATTATAGTTCTTAACAGTCATATCATAACCAAATGAAAACTTAACAATGGTCTGATTAAGCATAAGGATTCACAGGATTAAAAAATAGGAAAAGGCTAAAAAAGACATTTCAAATGTAATTGGTAGTAATACTTCGTAATAGTTCCTGATGGATAAATGCACTAAGGTAAATACCTTATTTTTGCAATGAAAGATATCCTTTAAATGAGCACCAATCTTAGTAAATGAGCACCTAAGTTCCATAATGGAAAGGTATTATTAGATATTTGAAAACTGCTAAGAGAGCAGATCTTAAAAGTTCCCAAATCAAGGAGGGAAAAAATCTTATAACTATGTATTGGTGATGGACTGTCAACTAGACTTTTGGTAATCATTTTGCAATATATACAAACATCAAATCATTATTTTATACACTTGAAACTAGTATATTACTTGTCCATTATACTTCAATTTAAAAAAAGTGAAAAAGGAGTAACATTTTCTTGTTAAATACACTAATGCTTCATTTACCCAAAACCATTTATTTGACAGCCCCAAATAGCCAGAATGAGATCTAGAAACAAAGATAACTGAAAAAGACTCTGAGGGAACAAAGGCATAATCAGGGAACTAAGATATGCTTCTTCCACCAGAAAACATCTTAGAAATCCTAATCAAAGTTGGCTACTGGGTGAATTTAGAAATCGAATAAATTAGACCATCTGATTTTCCCAACTCCCTAAAAATGGAGGTCATAAATCTAAAAGAGAAAAGACTGCAGAGGGAAAAGTCAGATAAGACTTAGCAACTAAACAACAACAAAAGGAAAATACACAAGCACAAGAGAAATCATAGCCAGTATCTTCTGAATCATCCCCTAGGGTGAGCACTGAATTACAGAATAAAATCCAAGCAGTACTCAGTTTTTTAAAAAGTGTTACTGAATGTCTCTGTAACCTGCTTCCTTTATCAAATGTCATAAATGGTGATGAGATGCTCAGATCAGTCCACAAATCATCCACGATATCTCAATATTATTATACTATCTAACATCATTTTTAATGATGCTCTCCACAAGAAACTACATTCAGTTTCAACACAGAAATTAATGACAATTTCTCTAATGTCACAGCCTTGCTAATGAGAAAGTAAGCTTCCTTTATCCTCCTCTCCCCCAGATCAACAGGTAGGAGAAAGCAGGAAGAAACAAGAAGCAGTCAATGAGAGTACGGAACAAGATCCCAAATGTTGAGACTGTGGGGCAGCAGTTAGCACATAAAGCCTACATAACCTTGTGTCAGAGGTTTTGAGATGGGAGAATCAAGACTAGAAAATAGAAAATGTTTTCGCTGTCTGTTCTTTTTTCCTTGTAGCTGAGGAAAAGTCCCATGAGATTTAAGGGGTCTTCACAACAATCCAGGCAAAAGATCTTTGTTTTTAAATCATTTTACAATCAAGTGTGCAAGGAGAGAACGCTTATTAACAATGATAGGTCTCAGAGAACTAGGAAATCAGAAGACTCAATTTTAGAAAGATATGCATGCATTAAATGTTTCTGGCCACTTTAAGCTTCAACTGAAACCTTTTCATCTGCAAAGCTCATTTATACAGAATAACTTTCCCCCCAATTACATTAGATGACCATGAAACGGAATCGTTTAAGTACATATCTGTATGAGAACACATACACCTATAAGCATGAAAGACAAATTACGCACAGAAAAGGGCTCGAAGGAATAAAAATTTTAATGGTGTCTTTGGACACTATGTAATCTGTGTTTCCAAATAAAAAGATGTTTTCTAAACACAACAGCATATGATCAAATTAGAAAATATGTGAAACATACATGTAAGGAAAAACACTGAAAAATTATTTTTGATATATATTTTTACCATTTGCAGCATTTCTTCTGTGTGTATATATGTTTTTACATAATAAACACTTTACCTACACTATAAAGTCTTGGTTGTGGCTTTCTTCCACTTAACATTAAATTGTGAGCATTTTCTGTACCCCAGTGTCTTTGAAATACATAAACTTTAAGAGCTGCCTAACATCTTATTATATGGATGTATAATAATTTAATAACCTGCCCCCACAACAGATCATTTAGGTTCTGTCAAGTTTTCACTCTAATTAATATGGTTCCATTTTTAACACCCTGTATATATTTTATGACTGATTATTTCTTTAGATTACTTGACATGGTATTATACTATACAAAAGGACACGAACATTTTTAAGGCTTCTGATTTATAAACTAAAGTTTCCCCCACGTGTCATTTTGTTCACCTAAGTCTTTATCAACAAAGATTACACTGAATTCTTTTATAATGTTAGCTTGGATTATAAGTATTCATTTGAGTTCAAGTTAGTAACTGAAAGAAAAGCAAAAGGGCCAGTGATATTCCTGTTTTAATGAGTCTAAAGGTATAAATTAATTTACTCACAGCAAGGACAGTTCTCCAGAAGAAAATGGCAAATGAAACAATTCCTAAGGAGGCAGTGATAAGTACAGGCTTCCATGGCAGTCCATAAAAATCAGGCCCAGGCTGGACATCATCAGGCAATGTAGCAAGGAGCTGGAAGAGAAACATTAGAAATAGTGGGAAACCTGAAAGAAATTTATAATAAAGCTTCACAGAGAATCATCCACAGAAATCTAATTTCATCTCCATTAGACAGAGATCCCCTGAACGTTCTTCAGTATTTCCACTGCTTAAATAAAAAGAAGATATTGGCAGCCTCCTCTTTCCTGTTTGGCTTGTAATCTTTTTAAACATTATAAATCTCAATCTCTTTATGTGGAAATATATCTCATATATTTCCATTTCGCAACAGTCTCCAAAACACCATTTTGTCCAACACACGGCTAGAATCCCTTTGGATCCCACTTTTTCTCTTAGTTGATTTGTATGATTTGAGAAGCCACATTAAAAAAAAATTGAAACATTACTATAGACGTTTTTTTACGGATGCTAATAAAACCAGAGTGATAATGAACACAATTAGCTTTTCCTGTGAGATCTGAAGTCTTAACTGTTTTCTACTTACACAAAGACAAACACTGAAACTTCAGACAGTTTCCGATAACTGGTCTAGACAGACCGCTGTGAATTTTAACCGGTTCCTAGAAACTCTGTTTCATTACAAACAGGGCATTACACTCCTCTCTGCTTCTACACTATTTTCTGCTGTACTGACCACATCCCCCAACGGGGTCATGGGTCAAGTGAAAAGGACCCGCAAAGACGCGATGCTCGCTTATTTTGATCGTGACTGTACAGTCGAAAGCAACACACTCCCTGCCACATCCTAAGTACTCAATTTAAAAACATGAAAACGCCACAAAACCTTCTCAAATACACTCCGACCATCTCCTTAAACAACACCGGAACGTCCTGCCCGCCTCCGGCCTGACACACACTTTATTCCTCCTCCGCCCGGTCAGGGCACCCACTCCGCTCAGAACTCGTCCACCCGCCTGCCAGAGCTGGGGGAGAGGGCCGTCACCTCCAGCAGCCTGGCTATGAGTGCTGCGTAGAGCACCGACAGGGGTCCCAGAAGCTCCGGGTCCCCCGGGGAAGAGGTGACCGAAGGCACAGTGGCAGGTACTGAGTCCATCGCGACGGGACGGCGGAGCGCGGCCGACGCTTCCCGGTGGGAGGGCACCCAAACCCCTCTCTGTCAGCGCTTCCTCCTTCCGAAAAGACCCGGCTCAGGCGGCGGAAACTCGGACTGAACTTCGCCTTCCTCGGCCGCTGGCACTTTCACCCCGCGCCTCCTAGAAACCACGTCAGAACACACGGGCCCTGGCGGAAGTACCG
>SJYV01017234.1:0-19660 GCA_006410875.1 Neotragus pygmaeus | reverse complement strand
TGTGATTCATGGGGTCGCAAAGAGTCGGACATGACTGAGCGACTGAACTGAACTGAACTGAACTGATGCATATTGTAGACATATGCATATACCCATGTGTATATATATATAAATATATAATCCTTTATCAGTCATATATCTTGCAAATATTTTCTCCTAATTTGATTTGTCTTTTCATTCTCTTAACAATATCTTTTGAAAAGCAGTTTTAGTTTTCATGAAGTCAGATGGGTCAACATGTTCTTTTATAGATTTTATTTTTGAGATATTATCTCTGAAAACTTTGCCTAATCCAAGATCACAGATACTTCATACCATGTTTTCTTTTAGAAATTATGTAGTTTAGGTTTTATATTTAGACCTATGATGCATTTAACTTTTTTCATATTGTGCAAAGTATGGATTAAAGCTTCTCCTTTTTAAAATATATTCAACTGTTCAGCACCATCTGTTGAAAANCTTCATACCATGTTTTCTTTTAGAAATTATGTAGTTTAGGTTTTATATTTAGACCTATGATGCATTTAACTTTTTTCATATTGTGCAAAGTATGGATTAAAGCTTCTCCTTTTTAAAATATATTCAACTGTTCAGCACCATCTGTTGAAAAGACTATCCCTTCTTCAATGAATTACCCCCTTACCACTATCAAATCAGCTGTATATATATATGTGCGTCTTTACAGCCTTGTATTTTTGTAACATCTATGTTTATACCAATTCTACCATCTTTGCTTTCTACAACTTTCTTAACCTTGAAATCATGTGATGTTACTCCTCCAACTTTGTTCTTTTTTAGAGTTGTTTGGCTCTTCCAGAGGCTCTGGACTTCCAGTGAGTTTTAGAATCAGCTTATCAACCTCTACAAAAATAAAAATGGGCTGAGAGTTTGATTGGGATTGGCTTCCCTGGTGGATCAGACAGCAAAGAATCTGCCTGCAATGCAGGAGACCTGGGTTTGATCCCTGGGTTCAGAATATCCCCTGGAGGAGGAAATGGCAACCCACTCCAGTATTCTTGCCTGGAGAATTCCCGTGGGCAGAAGAGCCTGGCAGGCTACAGTTCATGGGGTCACAAAGGGTCAACACGACTGAATGACCAGGCGCAGAGCACAGTACTGAATCCATAAATCAACTGAAGCAAACTGACATCTTAACAATACTAAGTCTTTCAACCGCAATAAATTATGTGCCTCTATCTATTCAGGCCTTTAACCTCTCGCAACAATATTTTGTAGTATCATTGTAGAAGCTTTTCGTCCCTTTTGTCAGATGTATCACTATCAACTTCATATTTTTGATGCAGTTATAAATAGTACTGCAGCTTAATTTTAATTTCCATGTATTCATTGTTAGTATATAAAGCTATCGCTAATTTTTATGTATTGATCTCATACTCTACAATCTTGCTAAACACACTTATTAGTTCTAGTAGATTTTATAGATTTCATCAGATTCTCTTTATCAGTGATTCTCAGCTAGGAGTAGTTGAGCCCCTGGGGGTCATGTGCTAATGTCCAGAGACATTTTTGGTTGTCATACCTTGGGATAAAGGGATACAGACAATGATAATGGCAATTAATGTTTAGATGCCAGGATTGCTGCTAAACATTGTACAACACATAGGAAAACTCTCCCACAACAAAGAACTATTGAGCTCAGAATATCTTGCAGAGACTGGAAAGAAAAAAAAAAAAGCTATCCTAAATAGATAAGCATGTCATCTGCAATAAAGATAGTTTATTTCCTCTTATACTATCTGCATGATTTGTACTTTTTTAACCTGTATATAATAGTCAGATCTTCAATGTTGGATAAAAGTGAAGAAAACAGACATATTTGTCTTGTCTTTGGTTTGGCGGTAAGGTATTTAGTCTTTCACTATTATATATGATGTTGGCTATAGGTTTTTTGTAGATGGACTTTATTAGGCTGAAAAAGTTCCCTTCAATTCCTACCTTGTTGAGTGATTATTCAGGAATAAATGTTATATTTTGTCACTTTATTTTCTGCATTTATTGAATAACTTATCCCATAACTTTTCTTTATTGGTTTGATAATATGATGATATACTTCCTAGGATAAATCCACTAGCTCAAGATACATTATTCTTTTTTAAATACATTGCTGGACTGGATTTGATGAAAGTTTATTTTGAATTGTTGCACCTGTAATCAGAAATGTATTAGTCTGCAGCTTTTTTGGTTTTTGGTTCCTTTAACCTGCCATATCTTTGTCTAGCTTTGTTGTCAAGGCAGTCTCAAAGAATGTGTTAAGTAGTATTTTCTCCTCTTCAGTTTTCTGGGGCAGTTTATGTAGAATTGGTATTATTTTTCTTTAAGTGTTTTGAAGAATTCACTAGTGAAGCCATCTAAGCCTGCAGTTTTCTTTGCAGGAAGATGTTTAACTACAAATTCAACATCTTTCTTTGATATATAGCTATTCAGGTTATCGGTTTCTTCTTGAATGAGCATCAGTAATTTGTTCTTTACAAGGAATTTGTCAATTTCATCTTAGATGTAAAATTTATAGGAATAAAATTGTTTACAATATTCACTTATTATCATTTTAATGTCCATAGACTGCAGTGATGTCACCTTTCATTTCTGACATTGGTAATTTGTGGCCTTTCTTCGATTCCTGACCATGTGACTGGTTCTAAGAGATGAAGAAAACTGAGAAACCTCTAGCCATACTGTTTTATATTCAGGGGGGTTTCTGCTTTGATCTTTATTTTCTTTCCTTTTACTTTAGTTTTAATTTTACTTCCTTCCCTATTTTTTTTTAATATGGAAGATGAAATCATGTGGCTTAAGACTATTTTTTCCTAATACAGATGTTTAGTGCAATAATTTTTTCCTAAATACAGCTATATAGCATCCCACAAATTCTAATATACTGGGTTTTCATTTCATTCAGTTCACAATACTTCCGAGTTCTCCTTTGACTAATGAATTATTTAGGAGTACATTATGTAGTAGATTATGTATAGATTGGAAGTTTGGTGTTGACATGTATACACTGCTATGTTTAAATATAAATCATCAACAAGGACCTACTATATAACACAGGGACTCTGCTCAATACTTTGTAATAAACTAAATGGGAAAAAAATGTGGAAAAGAATAGAAACATATACATGTATAACTGAATCACTCTGCTGTACACCTGAAACTAACGCAATGTTAATCAACCGTACTGCAATATAACATAATTTTTCTTTAAAAGAAGTACATNTTGTAATAAACTAAATGGGAAAAAAATGTGGAAAAGAATAGAAACATATACATGTATAACTGAATCACTCTGCTGTACACCTGAAACTAACGCAATGTTAATCAACCGTACTGCAATATAACATAATTTTTCTTTAAAAGAAGTACATTGCTGCTGCTGCTGCTAAGTTGCTTCAGTCGTGTCCAACTCTGTGCAACCCCATAGACAGCAGCCCACCGGGCTCCCCCATCCTTGGGATTCTCCAGGAAAGAATACTGGAGTGGGGTGCCATTTCCTTCTTCAATGCATGAAAGTGAAAAGTGAAAATGAAGTCACTCAGTCATGTCCTACTCTTAGCGACCCCATGGACTGCAGCCCACCAGGGTCCTCCATCCATGGGATTTTCCAGGCAAGAGTACTGGAGTGGGGTGCCATTATAGCTTCTAAATCTCTAGAGATTTTCTAGATAACTTTCTGTTACTGATTTCCAATTTAATTCCATTTGTTGTAGGACTTGAATCCTTTTAAACCTGATGAGACTTGTTTCATGGCCCAGAACATAGTCTTGACCATCTGCATCATGGAAAGCAGGCTCCAGCCACAGGACAAGCATTTGGGTCAGGCTTCCGTCTCTAAGCGAAACTTGATACTGATCTATGTACACTCAAAAATAAATATTCTGCTGTTATCTGGTGGACTGTTCTGTAAACATAAACCAGGCCAGTTCAAGTCTATTCGTCCTTGTTGATTTTATGTCTCAGATCTGTGACTTTATATTTTTTAGCAAGTTTAGGGGGAAAAATGTTCATTATGTCTACAAATATGTTTTCTGACCTCCCCCTCTTTCTTCAGGGACTTCGATCACATATATATATCACATATATATATCACATATATATATCACATATATATATGTGATCGAAGTCCCTGAAGAAAGAGGGGGAGGTCAGAAAACATATTTGTAGACATAATGATATATATAGAATCAGTCTTCCTGAGGTTGCCCCGTAGCTCCTTCCATTTTTTTCAATTCTTTTTTTTCTTATGTGTTTTATTTTAGTTTCTATTTCTATATCTTCATATTTAAAAATCTTTTCTTCCCCAATGACTAATCTGTCATTAACCCCATAAGGTATATTTTTCACATCAGACATTGTGTTTTTTTATATCTAGAAGTTTATTTGGGGTCCTTTGTTTCTACTTAACTTTTTAGGGGCTTTCCAGGTGGCTCAGTGGTAAAGCAAGAGATGTGGGTTTGATCCCTGGGTCAGAAAGTTGCCCTGGAGACGGAAATGGAAAACCACTCCGGTATTCTTGCTTTGAGACGCCCCTGGACAGAGAGGCCTGGTGGGCTACAGCCCATGGGGTCACATGCAGTCAGACACAGGCAAGTGAGTGAGCACACACACAAGCAGCCAATGCCCCTACCGCATGAATCATTTATATCAGCGCTTGATCATGTTCAATTATTTTCTTCACCATAGGTCATTCTTCCCTGTTTCTCTGCATGCTAGTAATCTGGATTCTAAGCATTGCGAACTTTTCTTTGTTGGTTGCTGTATTTTCTTATTCCTAGACATATCCCTGGCCTTTGTTATCATGTGTGTGTTATTGTGTGTGTTAGTCACTCATTCGTGCCCGACTCTTTGCGACCCCATGGACTGCAATCCACCAGGTTTCTCTGTCCATGAGATTTTCCAGGCAAGGATACTGGAGTGGGTTGCCATTTCCTTCTCCAGGGGATCTTTCCAACCCAGGGATCGAACCCGGCTCTCCTGCACTGCAGGCAAATTCTTTACCGGTTGAGCTACAAGTTAACTTTTAAAAATAAGTGGATTGTTTGTGTTCTGTTTTTAAGATTTGTTAGACAAGACCAGATGAGTGTTCAAGGTCTTAAAACCACTGCTTCATTTTGTCTGTTTTTCCTCTGGTTGCTTCAGACAGAACCTAAATTCAATCCGTGTCACTCTGTCTTGTCCAGAAGCTGATGCTGCTAAGTCGCTTCAGTCATATCCAACTCTGTGTGACCCCATAGATGGCAGCCCACCAGGCTTACCTGTCCTCAGGATTTTCCAGGCAAGAACACTGGAGTGGGGTGCCATTGCCTTCTCCCTGTCCAGAAGCAGGAGTCTTTAATTGTGTTATCTTTTAAATCTCACAACTACTCGGTAAGTACTAAATCTGTTGTGAAATTTTGTTTACTGTATGGAAAGATAATTTGAAGGGCAGAGAAGTTAGTCGTTTGCAAAGCTCCTAAGTGAGGTGTGTGTGATTCACACCTAGATCTGTGGGACACCAGGGTCTATGCTCAGTCATCATATCTGTCTTTCTAACATTGTGATACCATGATATCTGTGGACTTGCCCTTGACCAGCCCCAAACCATCCTCGCTGACATCCATTTCTAGCCACATTCAAGCACTCTTATTCATTGTGGTCCACTCAAGCAAATGAACAGTGCGGGAGGAGATGATGTGAATAAGTAGCCTCAGATCCCAGCAAGTAGATGGATACTGGAAAAGGAGCTCTAGGTAAGTGACAGCTATAGCCCCATCTGGCCATCTGCAGTAAAAGCAGTCTTTAGTTACAGGAGAGCCATTCAAGAACGGGCTTCCCATCTATGATGAAAAAAAAAACTCAGTAAGATTAAAAGCAAGGCTGGAGAAAAGCTTGAATAAAGATCAAACAGATTATTGTTTTCAAATATGCCTCACAGAATTGTAATTGGGCACATGATAAAGGCAAGAGTCTATTCTCAAAACAAATGTGCCATGGATCAGGGGGTGCAGAGAAGAGGAAAATGAAGTGCCAGATTCAGTGCCGGTCACCAGATCTTCAGCCAAAACAACAGGGAAATTGGCTCAATGCTAAATTCTTTAAGATGGGGTGAGATGGCATGAGTATTCCTTGCTTTAGGTCAGGGTCTTAGAACCTGGGCAGACTTGGGCTAAGATGAAGAGAGGAAGAGAGACAGGAGACCAGCTGTAGAGAAGTGGAAATGAACATGTGCATGTGTATGCATACACGTGTGGACTTAGAAGTGGGATAGTAAGCTCTATATAGAAGTGTTAGGTATTATAGCTCTATGTGTAATTGTGGTTTGTTCATTCATTCATGGCTTATATCCCGCATTAGACTGTAAATCCTTAGATGGACCTTGACCATCTTCCTTGCTGCTGTATCCAGAGCACTTGGTACAGTCCGTGGCACATGATCATTATTTGATAAATATGTATTGCCTAAATAACTGGGACATTTGTCCCTACCTCATAATTAAAGATGGGTGCAAGAATTCTGGGTGGGAGAGTCATACAACCATGACCAACAGGATCCCCATTCTTCACTGATAGATTTCTGTGGTAAATGTTCTGGTTCCACACCCTCCACCCGCTTGCTTGTACTCTCAGCCCCTGCTGGCCAGAATAGTGCATGAAGCAGCTGGTTGATATTCCTTGTGCCTTTCAGCACAGTCATGTGCTCCTGGGCAATAAACCTCCACTTTCCCAGAAGAAGCAGAATTGAAAAATGAATAAATAAGAAATACAGCCTGTATCTGTGTGTTTGTTCAATGATCAGGCTTTGTGCATTTCTTTGCCATGTTGATGGAAGTGAGCTAGGCTTTGCAGCCAAGTTCCCCTCTTTATCTGGATTGCCTGGGAGCCAGCCTGGTGGGACAATTAGCAAGCAGAACCACAGTATATATGAATGTCCCTTATTAAACATACAGCCCAGGATCTCCAGACTTACATTTTTCTGACATAAAAGCAACCTTAGTTCAGGCTAAGCTGTGCCAGCAGGTAGCTTGGCACTGCAGTAAAGCATTTTCCTTCACTGCCTCCTCAAGAGCTGGCCACAGAATCTGCCAGGGGTGGGTCTTGGGCTCTTGGAAGAGCCTCCAACTGCAGAACCCAGTTCCCCTCCCCTTGCATTGCATCCCCTTCTTTGCTTTGAAGAGAAGAGCTTCAAAACCAAAACCAACCAACCAACCAAACAAACCAACAGAAAACCCATTCTGGTTTGTCTACCCGTAGGTGCTTCTCGGAGGCAAGAAGCAGGCGGGGCTTGTCCCTCTGTACGTCATTACCCTGACATCTGTGCTGAGTCCCGCTGGTCCCGTAACTGTGAGTCTCAGCCGCAGCTCCCAGACCCAGAAGGGCAGTAAGGGGAAGGCAGGCTGCGTGTGTCTATTAGATCTTGTAAGTGTTCTTTTGAGAATTATGCTCCTCTCTATCAGAGACTATGTCCCTGTGTTTGTCTATGTTTTTTTTTTTTTTTCTTTTTCTGTTGGATTATCAATGTCCCGTGTCTTTTCTTCCTCCTCTCAACACAAGAATTCCTCTTCCATTGCTGCCACTGTACTTCAACATCTGGGCCCAGCAGCTCAACCCAATTCAGGTTTAAATTTTTCCCACTCACTCTTTCCCTCCCTACTCTGGGCCCTTTAGGGCAGGTAAGTGTTTATCCCTTCCCCAAACACTCCAGGTCCTTGTAATATCTGACTTTCTTTCTTCATCCCACAGCTTCTGCCTGGAAATTCTTTCCGCACCTTATATAACTGTCATACTCCATCACACTTCTTAAGCATGAGCCCTTCTTAACACATTATCCCTTCCTGTTTCAGTACTTTACTATTTAGGCTTAATTTCTTAGAATTACACTCGTTCTTACAAAGACGAGTGCTCCTCCAAGGTAGGGACTATGTTTCATTTATCTATAGCTCTTGTTCCAAGTATGGGGCCTAACTATTAGTAGGGGATTAATGGAAAAGTAAGTGATAGAAGGAAACAAGGAAGGGAAGAAGGGGTCTGAGGTCTGCTGAGTGTCCAGTACTTTCCTCTAAAGGCTCACTGCTCCTAGGATTCTGAACAGACCCTTTCTCACCTAATGTATGTTGTTTAGTCACTAAGTTATGTCCGACTCTTTACAACCCCATGGACTGTAGCCTGCCAGGTTCCTCTGTCCATGGGCTTTCCCAGGCAAGAATACCGGAATGGGTTGCCATTTCCTTCTCCACACCTAACGTATAATTTTTTTAAATAAAAAGTTACAAGGTAGAGACAGTCTTATTTATGCTTCAGTTTTTTTGCATCCAATGACAGTCTTATGTGTAGAATACAAAGCAAAAGCAGATATAGGGGGTTCTCCCAAGTGGAATGCCAACTCCTGACAATCCTCTCCCAGAAATCCCTTGCACTCTTGCCCTTCAACCTTACACATGATCTGACTCAGGCTTCTACTGAAGTGACATGCCCATTCCTGACAGATGTCGAGTGCAAGAACTCCACCTTTTCGATGGACAGAAACAATTTCCATAAGGGAAGACAGGCAGCTGCTGGCCTTCAAAAGGAGCAAACCACCTACGTGCTTGGATTATGCTGAGTCCACATGACTTACACTCACCAGGAATAATTCTTATTCTTGTTAACCATGAAGTGCCCTGGTGCTCTCAGCCGCCCATTCAGTTTTTGCATTTTTCATTATGTTCTTCCAGTATGTGGGAAATTGTCCACACTCCTGACTCCATTCCAATGGAAAGACTAGGCTCTATTATGTGGCTGTTCCTCTCCTGGCATTTTGACATTTAGCCCATCCCCAGGCTTAGTATTCATCCCGGATTGCCTGGGGCAGTCCCAATTTACACATGTTGTCCCAGTGTAATTATTAATAGCACCCCTTTCATGCTCATAAGTGTCACGGTGTGGATGATGAATTATATGGTTACCCTACCCATCTCTGGCTTTCCCTACTTCTGTCTCTGAACTGACAGCTCACTCACTTGTCACACCCACCTTGTAATATGCTGAGATAGGACAATTCCCATCCTGACCTACTTCTGTCTGTTCCACAGCATTTGGGTTGCTGGGCAGAGAGTCAGTGAATATGTTAGAATGAAATTCTAGCCTTCTATCCATGCCCCATAGACAAGTATGTTTATACTCAACACACACACACACACACACACACACACACACTCAACAGTTGAAGCAACATTAGCATCCTTGTTTTTAACAAAGAGACCTCCGTGTAGTAAAAAGAGAGGGAGGAAATTGTCTGGCAGCGTTCTAATGATAGATGTCAAGCAGTGACATAGAAAAGAATTATAAAGGACCAAAAAGATAGGGCCCAACAGTGATCAAATCCTTTTCCTCCAATAGGATGCCATTTTTCTTTCAAATCCACATCATAAAGGGAAGAGATATTTTTCGCACAGATACTAGCACAAATAATGCTCACAAGGTCTTCCCAGCAGATGCTCATTACCTAAGCCAACCACCAAAGAGTTCTCACCTAAACGAAACCCCATGAGCTGCTTACCTCATGGAAAAAGGGAACATTTGCCTCTTAGCAGTGTTTCATCAATGTGGCTTTCCATTCTGTTTCCTCTGAAACCTGCAGAAGCCTAGACGCATTTGATCTGTTAAACATTTTATGCTGAAAATACCCCTTATTTAAAATGACTTCATTACCCTGCCAGAATGGCTCCAAAGAGCACTCCAGGGTTACCAGCTTATCTATGATTTCTATGGGTATTCATACTCACTCCCTAAACATTGCTGAAAAATCTAATTCTTCTAAGAAACCTTCCCTGATCAAGAAGGGTCAAGGTGAGGTGCCTTTTTTTCCTCTTAACAACCACTTCTAACCAACACAAGTATCAAAGTTAGCACAGATAAATAGGGACATAGTTCTGACCCCAAACCCAACCAGTCTGAACGAGAAAGTAACATCCAGCTCACTGCTCTTCTGTGAATGCCACGGCTTCCCAACCTGCACTTTATAACGGGGAACTAGTATCCCAAGGTCAGTCTTCAGCTCATCTGGTGGCCAGGCTGGGTCTTGAAGCAGCTGGAATTCATATGCAATTGTCTCAGGGGTTGAGCAGCCTCGGTGGTTTTACCCCACTATACTATTAACATTTTCTACGTGTGCCATGGCATAAAATCATTAGGAAGTACCGCCATGTATCAACACATAGCCCTAGGATCAAATATGAACCTTCGGGTGAATTCAAAGGAAAACATTTGTCATTAGTACTATGATTAACAAGTCAAAAATATTAATAATACTAACAGGTACAGAAATGAATGAATAATGTAAAAACACATCCATTCTAAACAGAGTAATGAATACCTTGAGTGTTAACACTAAAAATAAATCACATGCTGTCCACTGTGATATTAATCCTCATACAGACTCACTTGCATTGTTGGTCAGACTTGCACGACATTACCTTCTGAGCTCATACTCTCTCTTGACTCCAGGGAAGGGATCTAACGGACAGGCAAGTTGCGCAGAGGAAAGAGTACTGATCTGGAAATCACCCTGTCTCTGCCAACAATGAGGAAATCGTGGATAACTTTTTCAGCCTCTCTAATTTTCTCATCCCTTCAGTTAGGGAGTTGCTAGAGTCTTTCTACTGCCAAAATCTTCTTACCACTGCTACGACATTTGTGAACATCACTGTACATGAAACAAAAAGAAATGGCAAGTATATGTGGTTTATTTAAATACCAAAAACCAAAAAAATAAATAAATACCAAAAACCACTACCATTCTATTCAGACCTACTTCACTAAGCCAGCCAAATGCATGCTTAGTAGTTCAGTCATGTCTGACTCTGTGCGACCCCATGGACTGTAGCCCTCCAGGCTCCTCTGTCCATGGGATTCCCCAGGCAAGAATACTGGAGATTATCTAAGCCAATTCCTTGCCATTTCCTTCTCCAGAGGAGAAGTCAACCAATAGGAGAGACGTAACACAATGATAGTAGAGATTCCCAGCTTTCTCCTATAAATAAGCACCCTCTCCTTCTAGCTGCACAAGAGGGTTATATTTCCTTGGCCCATTACAGTTAGGCAGGTCACATGACTAGTTCTGACCAATGGACTGTGAGTGAAAGGGATGTGTTTCACTCCTAAGTCAGAATTTCAATGCCAGATAAGACTCTTCAGCATATTCTTCCGCTTCCAGAATTAGAGATAGCATAGCAACAATACCATGTTCCATCAGCTTGGGTCCCTGAGTAAACTTGTGAAGAAGACTCCTCCACTGATTTTCATGAGAAGTAACATTTTGGCTTTGGGAGATTGGGGGGCTGTTCATAGCATTATCTAGCCTTTCTTGACCAATACATTAACTCCACCCAATTACCCACTACTCTCATTTTATGATGTTGTTCTTGTTTGCTTTTTTGTTTTTTGAGAACAAGCCCCTGAGTAAAACAGAATGAAATGAAGGCAAGTCATGCCTTTTCTTATTTATTAGTTTTGGCCACGTTGCTTTGTACAGTTACTGTAGAGTACCTCTCACAATTTGAGTTGATGATTCGGATAACAATAGGAAACTCACTATTCAAGCTAAGATTACCAGAAGGAAATACATAAAAGAATCGAGAAAAGCAACCATATTTTTCATTACTGCAAATGCTCATCTTTGGTCCCTATCACCCCATGTCATACTCTTGACCTCTTCCTTAGTGAAGACCTCGAATGGCCCTGATACATTTGTCTTTTGCTTCCCTGAACTTCTATTATGATGTGAAATTCTAATGCCAGAGCCCCCATCAGCACCTCTGCTCAGTGGTTCGAAGTGGGTTGAATTGTAGCCGGCGGCAGGGGGTGATAAATGTAGCGTGAGCTGCCTTTCCCCCAGCAAACTGCAAATTGCCTGAGCAGTACAGCCCACAAAAGGTTCCCATGGAGTGAATTTATCTTGCATTGTCGAGTGGAAAGGGGAAGAGGAGAGACCAGGCTTTCTATTTTTGCAAAGTCACATTCGATCTTGTTCAACGTGCAGTCCACACATCTTTGAAAGGGGGTCTCCAATGGAAAAGAGTACCTAGGAATGTAGATAAAGGGATTTATTTTTAACACTGTTGGAGTTCACAACTGTGTGAGCATTTCAATTTCAAGTCACTTGCTCCTGAATAATAATAATGTGTTCTGCTGGAGTGAACATCGTATCACCCAATATTTCTGGATGGAGAAGACCAGCCATGGACCAGAGGACATGCTATCAAAGGGAAAGCTCTCTTTCTGTGATAACACGTGTTCATTCAGGAGGGGAAGCTATGCTTCTATCAGTGACCCAAGTTCTCCTCTAGCCTCACTTCTAAGTTGGTGTCCCTTCCAGGGAAAGTCCCATGAACACTTCATGGGTCTGTCAAAGCGGCTGCCATTTTGGAATCCTCCCAAGTGTTGAAAAGTAATAAGAACCTTCATATCTGACAAGCTTCATTATAGCAGGTTTTAGAATGAGGTCTTTGGGGCAAGTCTTCCAGATATAGATCTTTCCCTGTCTCCTTGAAGAACTGACAATAATAATAAATTTCTGTTTGACTTACAAAAGCAAGAGTAGTCATAGGATTTCATAACGTTATTGTAGCCACAGGTCAGAAGATATTCTATGACATGATGCTCTCATTTTCGTTCTATGTTTTCAATTAAATCTGGGAAGGGAGGAGTTATTTAGTTTTCCTCACTATCCAGAATGCATCCTCTTCTCTAAAAGGCAGGCCTGAATCCTTTTTCCCATTTTTCTAGATCCACCTGCTCCATAAGGACTCTCCTGACAACTTCTGCCTGCAAAGATTTTTCTTCTGCCAAAGAAAATCTGAGTATTAGAAATACTGGTTTGGTCTGAACCAGTATGCAAAAATACAGAGTTTGGTCTGAACCAAACTCTCTTAGCCTTTGCTATAAACATGTGCTATCTTCCTTGTATTCTTCACAGCATTTTATACATGGTAAGTGATCAAAACCAAAATTCTCTCAGCCGAAACAGTAGTTAATCTCTGGATGGTTAATAGCTTGGGCCCAGGAATCACAAAGCTGGGTTCAACCCCAACACGCTTAGTCACTAACATGGGCACGTTTAGTAATCCCCTCCATATTTGTATTTCTTCATTGTAAGGTAGAAATAATGATTAATATCTACCTCCATGGGGTCAGGCTCAGTGGTAAAGAATCCTACTGCCAGTGCAGGAGACATGTGTGCGACCTGAGTCAGGAAGATAACTTAGGGAAAGAAATGGCAACCCACTCCAGTATTCTTGCCTGAGAAATCCCATGGACAGAGGAGCCTGGCCTGCTACAGACCTTGGAGTTGCAAAGAGTCACACAACTTAGTGACTAAACAACAACAGTGGGTCATTGAGAGGATTAAGTGGGAAAGTGCATTTAAAGGATTTAGCGCAGTGTTCATCACTTCTGCAGCTCTTGGTGTCAACCGCTGTTATTATCATTTACAAATACTGGCACCCCCTTTGCTGCATCGTGCTCTCCTACCCACAGCCCTTTTAGCTGGAGATTTCTATGGCACAGCAGGAATTTCACTCTAGGATTTCTTGTATCTAGTATTGGGTTATGGAAAATAAAGGCAGAAGTTTTCTGTTACCATGTTCTGGCACATCAGGTTAGAGGAATATCTCTGGGAAATGTTAGAAAAATGATGACATAATGAAATTCCCCAAGACAAAGTGGTGAGACCTCATCAGAACAAAAGTGATAGTGAACTCCTGAGCAGGGCTTATGCTTTCTAGATGTTGCCCCAATGAACTAAAAAATCTATTACATGGATTATAAGGTCCATGCCTATAGATTCCAGATATGTGTGAAAGAGCTGAGACAACTCATTGGCCCAGTGAGCTACTCACAGGCAGAAGCCTTTAGGGGGATTTTGGGGCAGGCCCCAAACAGATGCTTTTCCTCTCTGTTTGGGTTAAAACAGACTAGAGTTGAACAATTCCAGGGTTAATCTTGGAAAAGTTCATTGAGCTCTTCTACCCTAGCTCTCCATTCCAAGGATTGAACCAACCTCAGAGTATGTAGAACCAGAGTATATACTGTGGAAAAATGTCCAGGTATAAGTGGACTTGCACAGTCCAAACCTGATTCATTCAAGGACTGACTGTAAACTTTTCACAATTCACTGTGACATTTTGGGGAGACATGGGCAAAAATCCACTACTCCATAGCGCTGGGTTACTACCTACTACTATATTTATAGCTGTGTCCATATATCAACAGATGCCAATATTTCCCCTCTGTTACTGTAGTCTGGGAAGAAAACTCTTTCCATACATCATGGGTTTAGAAATAATAATCCCCTAAATTCTGTTTGTTTGTTGTTTGTTTTTTTAACTTCAAGTCCTAGGTCGTTTCATGAAGGCCATTCAGAGTCCAAGCAGGGCGTTGTGCGGTCCAAACTCAGTAAGGAGGAAGTCTGTTTGTCAGTTACCCAGAATCAGCTAAAACTCTGGTTTTAAAGACCAGTTTGTCCGACAGGGCTGTCTTCACTCTCAAGCACAAAAGATTGTTTTTATTCTGGCCTTTCAGGCCATGAAACCTGACTTGCCATCCCAGAAGACCACTTCTGGCTACCTGCCCCAACATCACCCAGTCTCACCTGCAGGGCCCACCTCTAGGGAGGTTCCCTCTTAGGCCATGTGATCATTTTTAATTAAGGATTTCTAAAGCAATAAACTTTAAGATCTTTACAGAAAAAGAAGGTTGAACAACAACACAGTATACAGCCCTTTGGGTATTTTGAAAATCATGCTGAGATAACAGATCATCTTCAAAATGATATTTCTACCACCTTTATAATTAACAAGGTTAAAAACTAAGAAATGAAGAGTAAAATTCCAACTGAGTTAAAATGTGAGGCTGTTTCATTATTTTAACAGTGTTTGAATTCACTGACTTCCAAACCCCTAAGATGCTTTACTAAATCAAATCCCTTTTGTTTTTAAGTTATGAATCATTGCTTTCTCTACATATAAAAAAGTTCTGTTTGCCAATTTGCAGATGGACTAGCCCATCTGTAATGGCCCTTGCTCTACACAAAAAAGACTCCTGTGGCTCAGTCATGCCTTCCATCATTTTTCTGGTGGCTGAGATGGAGTGATAGGGAGACAGACCCTCGCCTCTCTGGAACTTCCTTTTAGAGAGTAATAGGCAGGGAAGCCATAGGCTCGTGCCTTCCCTGAGGAGGCAGACTAGAACATTCCCGACTAGAACCAAGTCCACAACCATAATGACAAGTGATATTCTCTAAGCAGCAGAGCTAACCATTGGCAAGGATGAACAAAACTAGACTAGGTAGGGTATGGCTTCACGGCAAGCGTGTTTGTGGGACCCACCAGTGTGTAACAAGAACTGTTATTTCTCAGCAATGCTCTTCCATGAGCAGACTCATCATCACAGTAGCAGCATGTAGACATGCTTAAATGTTAGACATATGAGGGCACCTGGATTTAATGCTGTAGAAATGGACATAGAGCATAAAACCATGTAAAATATTCTTCATCAATGACACAAAAGACAAATCACACAAAAAAGGAAAGAAAGATCTGAACAACTGGTAAATACAGGAAGTCACACTTGACCTCCTTATTAATGAAACAATGCAAAATGAAACCCCAAAAAAGCTACTTTATGTCTATTATATTGTAAATATTTGAAGATAACAGAATAATTATTAAAGCACCTAATATGTACTGGGCCCTATTCTGATCAAAACTCGTAATCCTCACAATACTTTATGAATCAGATGCTAGTTTCAGTACATTTTACAGTTGAGAAAACTGAGGAAAACAGATTTTACAAAACCAGACATCTTGGAATGTGAAGTCAAGTGGGCCTTAGAAGGCATCACTATGAACAAAGTTAGTGGAGGTGATGGAATTCCAGTTGAGCTCTTTCAAATCCTGAAAGATGATGCTGTGAAAGTGCTGCACTCAATATGCCAGCAAATGTGGAAAACTCAGCAGTGGCCACAGGACTGGAAAAGGTCCGTTTTCATTCCAATTCCAAAGAAAGGNGTATAAAAATAAGTACTGACAACTCATTTTAGCCAACACTTTGGAATTAATTTTAGGTGGTAGAAAAACCACGAAACAGGAACATGTTTTTCTATGGTTTCTGATAGTGAATTATATTTTAGTAAATTTTACTACCTGGCACTCAAAATACATCTTTTAACCACAGCTTCTGTCAACAACTGATAATGAAGCAATATCCATAATAATGACCCCTAACACTGTCATTTCTGGGAATTAGATCATGGTAAGAAAAAAAGTAATTCTATTTTAAATAAAATAAGTAATTGTATGTTATAATTCATTTGAAATGATGATCTGTGTGTTGTGCATGTGCATAGTAATTTTTTCCTGTAGAGAATTCCTTTTGACCACATTGAAAAATTAAAGTTGATTCTTCATCCTTGGATGCTTTTCTAACGTAAAACTATCTCTATGAAAGTAAAGAGTGTGAACCTGCTGGCAAAACATATATTCTCTTCCATTCCCCCTCCTTCCCTAATCTCACCCCTTCAGTTTTTCCATTGCTCACAATGATAGGATTAGTACAGCTTGTACTAGGGCTCTGGAACTTAACAAATAAGGGCACTTTTCTGATTCTAATTAACTCCTATTAAAATATAAACCCTGCATGACAGTCAACCCAAAGCTGCATTGAAACAGCAACAACAAACCCTAATGGTCTATGCATGACAAACCCTATATAAATGAGCAGACTATTGTAGGATAATTATGAGGTGCTCTGTGGCCACAGGACAGGTATTGCAGTCTGGAGTGATGGCAGGTTTTCCTGCAGACACCTACAGACTAGGCTATCAGCTGAATGGGACTTCCCTGGTGGCATCAACTGAATGGCTTCCCTGATAAAATCAGAGAGGCTACCATGAATTTTCTATTTTAATTTTTCACACATCTCGCCTACAGTGCATCATTCCTTCTCTACCTTAATATGTAGCTATCTTTATCGTCCATATTTCTGGATTCACAGTCTTGTCTCATTATCTTTAAAAAATGTTTAATGGATTTTTTGAGGTTTAGTTTTTACATCATAAATATACTCATTTTAAATGCACAATTTGATGAGCTTTGGTAAACTTTCAATGTTGTGGCATCACCACAGTCTGATTTTACATTTCCATTGCACCAAAAAAAAACCCTTGTGCCTATTTGCAGTCATTCTCTCTCCCTCCCCCAGGTCAAGCCAAGCAACCGTTAATCTTTCTGTTGCCATGGATTTGCCTTTTCTGGACAGTTAATAAGGAATCATACAATGTGTGGCCTTTATGTCTAACTGCTTTCACTTAGTGAAGAACCTAAGCCACCCCATTTTGTTAAAAAAGACTGCATTTTAGAGTTCTGAGGAAAGAGTCTTTGGAAATCCCCTGACCTCACCCCACCATCTGCGAGCCAATCAGATCCCAGATCAGGATCTCCTGACTTTACGTTCAGGACTTATGATCTGCCCAGGAAATTCGAATTAAGCCCGGGAAATGGGAGCCAATCAGAACCCAACACCTAACCCTTCCACAGAAGGTAACATTTTTCACGCGATAATACCCTATATAAGCAATGAAACGCAGAGTTTGAGGCTCCTTCCTATAGCCGCTGCATCGGTATCAGTGGGAACCCTCAGCTCGAGCTTGGTAATAAAAACTCTCTTGCTTTTGCATCGGATATTGGCTCCCTGGTGGTCACTGGGAGATTTTGCGACTTGGGCATAACATCTGGAGGCTCGTCCGGGATCTCCCATTGGCCCCACAGGGAAACCGATCCAGAGAGTTATCTGCGGTAAGCTCTTCTGTCTGTTTCTGATAAGGCCTATCTTCTGAAGCCGGTATATGACTCAGGTGGATGCGCCGGTGGGTCACCGGTGCAGGTTGTTGGGAGACGTCCCCGACCCGCTCAGAGGGGATGGAGTGCCCCTGTTCTCTGTAGACGATAGCAGGTTGCTCCCGCTGAACAGCCGGAGGCCGTTGTCTTATTTTCAGTTTTGCCTCCAGACTTCCAGAGGTCTGTTTCTTCTGTCTCTCTGTCTGTCTGTGTGGCTCTGTTAATTTACCAATTGCTCTAACGATGGGGCAAAGTCAATCTAACCCTACCCCTGTATCCCTGATCACTGATCATTTTAAGGAGGTCAAGATGCATGCACGTGACCTCTGTGTGGAAATTAAGAAAGATAAATGAATCACTTTTTGCAGTGTGGAATGGCCAACCTTCCACGTGGGATGGCCCCCAAAGGGCACCTTTGATTTGGAAACCGTGCACCGAGTCCGAGACATCATCATTCAACCACGGAGTGGACACCCTGACCAAGTTCTGTATGTCATAGTGTGGGAAGATCTCATATTGTGCCCCCCTCCATGGGTAAAACTTTTCTTGCCTCAACAGGGATTTTCCACCACACAGGTGCTGGCGACATGTGCAGGAAAGAACCTGAAAGATTCCAAGGAACCTGAACCAATGGTACCACTGTACCCCATTTTACAAGGGGTAACAGGAAGAACTTCTCTTCCCACCCCCTTACCAACCCCTCGAGCCACCATGGGCCCCTGCTATCCCTCCACCTCAGGCCGGCGCATCAGAAGGGGGGCCCGCACAAGATACTCGCCATAGGCCAGTCCTGTCTCCAGCAGGGCTGGTGGACTCAACTGTTGCCCTCCCTTTATGAGTGGCCGGTCCCCCTGACAAGGAAGGGAACCAACCTCATCAATACTGGCCCTTCTCTACCAGTGATCTATATAACTGGAGGTCCCAGGATGCTAAGTTTTCAGATAACCCTAGAGATCTAACTAACCTTTTAGAGACTGTGCTTTTTACTCATTAGCCCACCTGGGACGACTGTCAACAGCTGCTCCAGATTCTCTTCACCACGGGACAGAGAGAGAGAATACAGAATGAGGCCCATAAAAGGGTCCCAGGGCAAATGGAGAAACCACCACTAATATAGATGAAATTAACACCTCTTTTCCTTTATTGTGACCTGACTGATATTACAATACGGCACAAGGTAAGGAGAGGCTCTGGGTCTACTGCCAGACTCTGTTGAGGGGGCTCAAGGCAGCTGCATGGAAACCCACTAACCTAGCTAGAGTAGGAGATGTTCAACAGAGCCCCACCGAGAGCCCAGCTGCTTATCTGGAAAGGCTGATGGAGGCCTTTAGACAATACACCCCCATGGACCCAGAAGCAGAAGGCACTCAGGCTGCTTTGATAATGCATTTTGTCAACCAGGTGGCTCCAGACATTAGGAAGAAGTTACAAAAACTAGAACGCCTGGGTGAAAAGAGTATCCAGGATTTAATAACAGTGGCAGAAAGGGTCTACAATACTCCACAGACCCCCGAGGAAAAATAAGCTAAAGCAGCAGACCGCCAGACCCGCTATATGGCGCGCATCCTGCTAGTGGCAACAGTTCCTAATCTGGGAGAAAGGGAGCGCCAGCTGCGCCGCCTAGCGGCTGAAGGTAAGAGCCGCCCCCGGACACAACCAGCATTAGGAAAGAACCAATGCGCCTATTGTAAGGAGGAAGGACATTGGGCCAAAGAATGCCCTAAGAAAAAGAAGGGACCACAAAAGACCCCTATCCTGGCCGTCGATGAACTGAGCGACTAGGAGAGATGGGGCTCA
>SJYV01017233.1:0-11267 GCA_006410875.1 Neotragus pygmaeus | reverse complement strand
CGCAGAACAGGAAGGCATGCTAAAGTGTGCTAATTTACAAGCAGTCATAACTTCTTACCGGGCTTCCCAGGTGGCTCGTTGGTAAAGAATCCACCTGCCAATGCAGGAGACACAGGTTCGATTCCTAGGTTGGAAAGATTCCCTGGAGAAGGAAATTACTACCCACCTTCAGGATTCTTGCCTGGGAAATCCCATGGACAGAGGAGTCTGGTGGGTTGCAAAGAGCTGGACACGATGGAGCACCCCTGAGCACGACTCACTGATGCTGGGAAAGACTGAAGGCAGGAGGAGAAGGGGAGGCAGAGGATGAGATGGTTGAATGGCATCACCGACTTGATAGGCATGAGTTTGAGCAAGCTCCGGGAGTTGGTGATGGACAGGGAAGCNGACTCACTGATGCTGGGAAAGACTGAAGGCAGGAGGAGAAGGGGAGGCAGAGGATGAGATGGTTGAATGGCATCACCGACTTGATAGGCATGAGTTTGAGCAAGCTCCGGGAGTTGGTGATGGACAGGGAAGCCCTGGGAGTTGGTGATGGACAGGGAAGCCTGGTGTGCTGCAGTCCATGGGGTCGCAAAGAGTCAGACACGACTGAGCAACTGAACTGAACTTAGCACTCATGCATCACACATAGTTTCTTATAATCGTTTAGTCTCAGAGAGGTACATATCAACAATTCAGGTATTATGCCTGCCGGTGGAGCATCCTGGAGCCATAAAACACATGTTCAGTTAAATGTATTCACACACGTCTGTCCCTGCCTAAGGACCCAACAAGCGGGCCCTGGGAATGGGAGGAGAGGGGAGGCAGGGAAAGGGGAAAAAAGAGATGGTGGAGGGGGAATGACAGCATGAAGTTGCTCTTCAAATTATAAAATCTGTGCTACAATGCTTATGTTAGAGCCTTTTTTAATTTACAGAGTTAAGGTCACTGACCCCATAATAACCTCTGGATTCTCAAGTCATCTCTAATGTGTTCAGGGGCTCTTCACGTTAATTTCTTTCAAGAACAGGCTGTAAATAAACTTGCACTAAAGTAGCCATTATATGCCCGATCCTGGGCTCCGTCCCATTAACTTCTGGTCGGCTGACCTAGGCCATGTTCCTAGGGCCTCAGTGCCAGCTTTCCGGTCAGCCCAGGAGTCCTCACCTGGGGGGCGAGATCAAGTCACATGGTGATTAGAAGTGGTTGACTGCATTCGAAAACAAGCCCACGTGCTGAAGTGCCCCTGGGGTGGGGGGTGCAAAGTCTGACCATCCAGCAGATATTCATGAGTTCCACCCAAAAGCGTGCAAAAACATTACTAGACAGGGAATTACTTAGCAGTAGTCAAGTTCTCGGGGCTTCCCTGATGGCTCAGTGGAAAAGAAGCTGCCTGCCAATGTAGCAGACACCGGTTTGATTCATCGGTCGGGAAGATCCCCTAGAGAAGGAAATGGCAACACACTCCAGGATTCTTGCTTTAAAAATCCCACGGACAGAGGAACCTAGGGGGCTACAGTCCATGGGCGTCCCAAAGAGCTGGACACGACTGAGTGACAACAAGCAGCCCGGTTCTTGGGTCACGCACTACTGTTCACTGTCTGAAAAGGTTCGACGTGGATGTCTCAGAAAGATTTTTGCAAAATGCATTAAACCACCTCCTCTACTGCATTTTTTTTTTTTTTTAAGTTAAATGAACTAGAAAGACTGCCGGAGGAAGAAACCACAGGCTTCAATTTCCAGTGCCTGGCGATAGAATAGTGACATATGAGATCCACGAGCCATTGCTAAGGCGGGCTGCACCCCCGCTGCGCTGACAGAATTCCAGCCTTCTCCATCAGGAAGGAGCCCAGGAACCCGAAGGAAGCTGGGAGAGCCAAAAGCACTCACTTCCAGAGAGGCTGGGGAGACCCCTGCGGAAGTCAGAGCTGCCCAGTCAGTACCCGAAAGCAGCTGCTCGGTCAACCCCACGCTGAGGCCTGTCAGGGCCCCTTCACTCCCACTTTTCAAATGCTTCTCCTTGGGGGTCTCGGCCCCTGTGTTAGAACACGGAGATAGAAAAAAGAAACCGCAGCTCCTGAAGGACTGGAGAGGAGTGAGCCCCCTCCTTCTCGCTCCCTGGCACTAAAGAGGCAAAGAGCCTGCTTATGTGGAAGAAGGGGATGGAAGACCTGGGCTGGGCCAGAGGTGCCAGGTGCACTGCCGCCGTCTGGCTGGAGGCACCTTCCCCAGCTGAGCCCACGGGCCCTGCTGCTAATCTAGATTAGGCACGCAGGGGGCCGAATGCCACCAGGCGCTGCCATGGCAACCCGGCCCGTGGGGCAGGCCGTGCACAGCTGACTACCCATTCATTACCCTTGACTGGTCACTTCGCACAGACCTCCCTGTGATGGATGTGACCAACTCACGTTGAAAGGCTTACTTTTCCCTCAGAGGACAGAGCACGGTTTCTCCTGTGTATTTATCTTCCTGGGTGTCGAAGACGGAAATCCAGAAATCAACAGGGTGCGCTCATTCTCGAAAGGAACGAGCCTCCTCACTGTTTTGCGAAGCTCTATGCCGTTCTGATTCGCACATACAAAGGACAGGGCAAAACGCACAGGACAGGCGACTCTGGCTTAGAGAGCAGAGACCTCTGTCACAGACGATGGGCAAGAAAGACAGCAGGCTTGGGTGCTTACGCGTTGTGTGAGTGACTTTGGGGGGTTGCCCAAAAAGGTCGTTCCAATTTCTCTCTAACATCTTACACAAATATCCAACTTTTTTGGCCAATCCCATTGTTTGAAAGTCACCCCTACTGACTTTTCCAGTCCATCTTCTGACCCTCTTGTTTCCATGTCCTCTATTCCTACAATCCAGGGATCAGAGAACAGTTTGAATATCTCGCTTTACAAACCAAATGTCCAATCTTTTTCTTGTCCTTAAACCATACCATAAAGACTTTTTCCCCCCCATAAAGACATTTTAAAGTGAAAAATCAAAGTGGCTCCACATATTAAGGTAGAAGAAATTTGGCCTCAAAGAAAGAAGCACGTTTTTATCACCCTCAACAGGCTTTCTAATAATAAAAATCACTCAGCTAAACTTTGCAAGGATTTCCCCTTCGTTACCTCTCCTACCACTCAGTACACACAATAAATATAAAGAAAAAAAAACAGAATTAATCCTAAAAGAAAATCTGTTTTTATATTTAAAAAAATCAGTATCGCCCAAAGTGAAATGACAAAATAGCAAGATGTCATAGTTGTTTTCCTGGAAAAGCTCCCAGGGGATCATCTCAAACTAACTGCTTGCCACAAAACACTTAGCCTCATTAGAATACTGAAAGAGCTGCATGTATTTCCATTTTGCAAAATTCAATCAAACTTTAAGATACTTTATATACCTTAAAGGCACACTCTTTAGGTTTTAGATTGAGACAGCCTCGGATGGGCAAACTTGGAGGGGAAAAAAATGACTCAATCCACTTCTCTGATAAGAGACATGCTAATTTACTTTTCAAAATGAATTTGAAAGGGAAAAAAAAAATTCTGCCAGGTGCTTCTGCAGGCATGTTAATGTGGAGCAAAGGTCTAAAAAGACACACTTTACAAAATTCTATCCAGAAGGAACACCAGATCAGGGTTGGGAGGGGAGGGGAAGCGGATAGTGTTTAGGAGGTAGTGGGATAGGGTTTAGGGAGTATCTTGCTTCAAAATTCTGTTTTAACATGCTTTTCACAAGGAAGTATTCATTAATCACTGTATAATTAAAAGTTCTAATTAAAACCAAAAAGAACCGCATAACCATATAACAAATCAAGATCAACAGTAAAGAAATACTGGGGTGGTGACCTTTTTGGCAATAACCCCTCCCTTTGCGTGAATGCTAAGTCGCTTCAGTTGCATCCAACTCTGTGACCCTATGGACTGACTGTAGCCCACCAGGGTCCTCTGTCCATGGGATACTCCAGGCAAGAACACAAGTGGGTTGCCATGCCCTTCTCCAATAACTCTCCCTGGAACCTCTGAAAACTCACTTTGGATCCTTGGTTAAGTATCAGAAAATGCTAAATAAGCATTATAGATGCCTCCTCATAAAACTGCATTGAAGAATGTTTCAAAATTCCAACACCAGCAGCTGCTATTTTTTACTTGGAGTACTGTCAACTATAACCCATTTTGTGCTTAATAAGTCATAGAGGGAATTCCCTGGTGGTCCAGTGGTTAGGACTCCAAGCTTTCATTGCTGAAGGCCTAGGTTCAATCCCTGGTCGGGGAACTAAGATCCTGTAAGCCCTGCAGCACAGCCAAAAAATAAAAAGTAAATAAATCGTATAAACATATTTTGAGGGGCATTGTTTTACTCTGTAGATGGGAAAGAATAAGAGGCTGCCTTTCTCACTAAATGGTCTTAAAAGGGGTGTGGAGAAAAAAAAGGGGGGTGGGGGAAGCTGTATGGGAAGGGAGGCACTGCCCCAACCAAAGTGGGATGAGGGGCAAGGAGACAGAGGGGCTAAGGCACCCCATGATACAGTGCACCAAGCCCGTACCTTCCAAACACATTTTAAAAACAAAAAATAGTACTGACCGAGGAAGGCCATCACGTCAATGACACAGTTACACAAACCATACCACGGAAAAGAAATCACTCCCAAGCTCGAAGATTTTAACGATGCATATCATTCAGCCATTAAACTTTTTTAGTGTTACTTGAAACAAGAACAAATCTTTCTGTTACTGAAGAATTTCAGTAAGCTCAGTCTCTAAGAAGCGTTCCCTAAAATGCCGGCAGTACTTTGTCGCTGCTGACTTGCTAAGTTGTGTCCAACTCTTTAGTAACCCCGTGGACTGTAGCCCACCAGCCTCCTCTGTCCATGGGATTTCCCAGGCAGGATCACTGGAATGGGCTCCCATTTCCTTCTCCAGGGGATATTCCTGACCCAGGGATTGAACCTGTGTCTCTCGCATTATTAGCAGGCGGATTCTTTACCACTGAGCTCTGTTTTTAATGTTACTTGAGAACATGTTTCCCTGGAGCAGAGGTTAAAGCATCTTCCTGCAATGCGGGAGACCTGGGTTTGATCCCTGGGTCGGGAAGATCCCCTGGAGAAGGAAATGGCAACCCACTCCAGTATTCTTGCCTGGAGAATCCCATGGACGGAGAAGCCTGGTGGGCTACAGTCCACGGGGTCACAAAAAGTCAGACACGACTGAGCGACTTCACTTTCACTTTCAGATGGTAAAGCATCCTGCCTACCCAGGAGACCTGGGTTCGATCCCTGGGTCAGGAAGATCCCCTGGAAAAGGAAATGGCAACCCACTCCAGTATTCTTGNGTTTGATCCCTGGGTTGGGAAGATCCCCTGGAGAAGGAAATGGCAACCCACTCCAGTATTCTTGCCTGGAGAATCCCATGGACGGAGAAGCCTGGTGGGCTACAGTCCACGGGGTCGCAAAAAGTCAGACACGACTGAGCGACTTCACTTTCACTTCCAGATGGTAAAGCATCCTGCCTACCCAGGAGACCTGGGTTCGATCCCTGGGTCAGGAAGATCCCCTGGAAAAGGAAATGGCAACCCACTCCAGTATTCTTGCCTGGAGAATCCCATGGATGGAGGAGCCTGGTGGGCTAAAGTCCATGGGGTCGCAGAGTCAGACACAATTGAGTGACTTCACTTTCACTTTCTGAGGACATGTTACTAACAAATTTCAGAAAACTTTGTCTCTGAGCAGGGTTCCCTAAAATGCTGACTGACAGAGAGAGAGTGTGAGTGTGAGTGTGTGCGTGTGTGTGCACACGCGCACTCAGTCATGTTCGATTCTTGTGACCCCATGGACTGTAGGTCACCAGGCTCCTCTGTCCATGGAATTCTCCAGGCAAGAATACTAGAGTGGGTAGCCATTCCCTTCTCCAGGGGATCTTCCCAACCCAGGGATCAAATCCAGGTCTCCTGCAATGCAGGCAGATTCTTTACCAGCTGAGTCACCTGGGAGGCCCTTGACAGAGCTTAGCTAAAGTCCATTGGAAGGACAGACAGAAAGTACTCCTGGCTCCAGGCTCACTAGAGAAAAACCTGCCTGCTGACTAGTTATTTATGTCTCCCTCTTTCGTTATAAAGACCACTGATCTGACCACAGATCAGAGCCCCTCTGACAGCCTGCTGGCAGGCCCTGTACAGTTGGCACCCATCAGACACACGGGTAAAAGCTGCCAGCGGTTCCACTGCAAGTCTGGTCTGTACTAGGATCAACCAGAGCTCTGGCCTCATTCCCAGGCCATTCTTCTTACACACTCAACTGACCATGAAGGACCACATCACATACCTATAAAATAATGAGGCTGGTCAACGTCTGTATCATTACAGCCACAAATTAAAAGAATGTTGTGGTCACAGACTAGGAAAGAATGTAGACAAGCAAGCTTAAAAAGTTCTGTTTTGTTTTTAATACTTGCCTTATTTAATTCATACTCAATTTAAGAAAAAAAAAAAAGTCTGGGACATTAAATCAGTTAAGCATCCAAAATTCAAAAGAAGTCTTGTGTGGACTTCCTCACTTCTCATCCTGGGCTACCCAGCTCCACAAAGCTGCCTCTTTCTTAAAAATCACGAATCTGATCTTGTTATTCACCCCTTTGATAAGCCTTCTGAGCCTACAGGATTAAAGCTGACAGGTGGGTGTGCCAAACAACTCTTCACTACTTGGCCTCTACTGGTAAGCCTCAACTCTCATGGACCAAAAAAAAAAAAAAAAACCAAACACTTTCTGCCCCCTGCCTCACTTCTCAACCCTCTGGGCTCAAGGAACTGGGAGAAAGCACAGCCCTCCTCTCTCTGCCAGTCCCCTAATGAACTCCTAACCTGACTTTTAAAGCCTTCCAAAATATCACTGCCTCTTGTCTCAACCTCCACTCTCAACCTCCGGCTGTGAATGACTTCTTTCTCTGGGGTACTTCTGTTACTGCCAGCCTGCCCGTGTTTACATTTACAAAACCAAGAAGAACTGTATATGTCTGACAGGTGTCCCTGATTCGACTGTGAGCTCCTTAAGGACAAGGACCATACCTAAGAGCTTAGCAAAAAGTGATGCTTAATACACATCTTTAGACTTCCTTGGTGGTCCAGTGGCTAAGACACCACACCCCCAGTGTGGAGGCCCAGTTTTGATCCCTGGTCAGGGAGCTCGATCCCACATGCCTGCATTCGCCTGGCACAGCCAAATAAATAAATAATTTAAAAAATAATGCATCTTTAACTAAAGCAATTCTCTCCCAGGCATTACTCAGTTGCAAACAACCCAGAATTCTGTGGAATTCTGCCAATCTTCCTTATTATTTGATGACAAAATATGATTCATGGTCTGATACCTAAAACCAATTCTACCAGACTGTTGTACCCATCAAATGACTCAACCTAGAAGGAAACTGACATCATTCTTTCCTAGACCAGCCATGAAAGCTGCCTGCGCGAACACCGTATGTTTATCAGCTAATGTTACAGGTTTTATGCTTTAATTAGTCATAAAATTATACTACACCAAAGAGGGGGAAAAAAAAAACTTCAGTAACATTTATAGCAAATACACATTTAATTTTAAATCAACGAGATTAAGAATAAGCTGTCTCTAGGAGTAAAACATCAGCAACAAAAATCCCACAAGGAGAAACCTCTCAATGCAGCTATAAATGAATCGTGGGGAAAACAAAGAAAATACAAGATCTAGAAAAGATAATTTTAAAACACCAATCAGAGTCTATGACTTCTTCCACTGCTAAAGCCCCCCTCTTTAGGCTTAGCATTCAAGACTGAAATCCTGAAGCCTGGCCTGGATGGCTCCATCCCCACTTTCTTTCAACTACTACCTCCTAGACCTACTCCCTTCCTCAAGTATTAGTTGCTCAGTCGTGTCCCATCTCTTTGCAGCCCCATGGACTGCAGCCTGCCAGGCTCCTCTGACCACAGAATTAGCCAGGCAAGAATACTGGAGTGGGTTGCCATTTCCTTCTTCAGGGGATCTTCCCGACCCAGGGATTGAACNAGTTGCTCAGTCGTGTCCCATCTCTTTGCAGCCCCATGGACTGCAGCCTGCCAGGCTCCTCTGACCACAGAATTAGCCAGGCAAGAATACTGGAGTGGGTTGCCATTTCCTTCTTCAGGGGATCTTCCCGACCCAGGGATTGAACCTGGGTCTCCCACACTGTGGGCAGATTCTTCACCATCTGAGCCAGAAGGAAAGCCCCCTCCCCCTCCCCAGGCCCTTCCTTAACTACCAGCCATACCAGTCTTTCTCCACGCCCAGGAACAGGTCAAGCTGTGTGTTGCTGATCCCAGTCTGGGTGATGGTCCCTAGAGCTGAGGACAATGTTGTCAGTAATACCTTCCAGCATTCATCAGCTCCTCATACAGGTCCCAGGCCTAAAAGGCTGCTGTCCCAGTCCAGCAGGAATTCTCTAGCACTTCACCCTGCTTTGTCTTTTTATCACTAAAACTGTCTTGTCTCTTCATTTTATCAGTTTAACTCTGGCGCCCCATCCTCACCTCCATGAAGAATGTAAGCTATAGAAAGCTAGTCATCTTGTCCCTCTTGAGCCTCCCTAGGTACACCCAGCTCTAACCCGTTAAGCTAAATAGATACTGGTTGAGAGGATGGAAGTCTGTGTACAGATACAGAAGCAGTAGTGGATTCTTTCTATTTTTAACTTAAAATCACAGAACTTGAACTTAACAGAAGCATTTCAAAAGATATTCATTTTTTAAAACTAGGCAGTTATGAACAGCAACTTCTAAATGACTGATTAATACATCAGATTTTCAAGTACCATATACTATAATGTTAATAGAAAATGAGATAATTAATTTCCAAATTCATCTTGTGTTTCATGACATGGCTAAAATGTCCCTGAAGGGGTTTTAAAGAAGCAACTCTTCTTTCAGATTATTCAGGAGCAAGTTATTTTTTGTTTTTCTAAAGAAGAGACTACTGTCATAAGAAATCAAGCATACTAAATAGATACCTTTTGTCAGAACAGCTTGAGCACCAGGCAATTCCTAACACACAACTAAACTGGACAAATCACCTCCTATAGAACAGCCTGGAAAATGGAATAGGATCTACCATTCCAAGAGGAAGAATCCCTCCAATGACTGAACTTCTAACACACATTCCAGAAAACCAATTGCACCGCATACGATAAGAAGAACCATTTGAAACTGGGCCAGCGTACCAAATACAGCTCAGCCAGAACAAATGCTCAGGGTTGAGACTTGCTAACCAACAGCAAAAAGCAACAGGAAAAGGCTTACACTTGGAAAATGAAAGGAAAAGCAATGTCTGGGTATTGATAAGAACTGTGGAGCACAATGGGATAGTACGGAAACTGGCAAGATACAATTTATTACTCTAAAGAAGAAAGTATTAAGAAACATTTACTCTTTAAATGAGTACACAGAGATCCAATATGTTTTTCAGTTACTGAACCAACCTCCCGCCGCCCTCACCTGTAGGGGCTCTTCCTCCATCCATTTAATGAAGCTCATTCCATAAAGGGAGAGGATCTCGAACACTAAATTCAAGGCCTCTCCATCCCCTCATCAACATACAAATCCTAGTAGAAGAAATCACTGCCAATTATATTGTGTTGGCCAAAAAGGTTTTTGGGTTTTTCCATACCATCATTTGGGGAAACCTGAACGAACTTTTTGGCCAGCCCAATTATCTTGAAATAAGCCTAGTTAAAAAGGCTGCTGTGGGCACATATACGAAGAACACGATTTTCTTAAAAAGACTTAGAAAGTTTTCAGGCTCTAGCAATCACATGGAATAAAAAAACCACATGGCTGTCTAATCTTACTTGCATATTACCAGATGACAAAAAGTGTAAGAATAAAGTGTTCTATCAGTGTTTTTACAGAACCATCAGCATTTTTTTTTTCCCGTTTACCTCTTGACTTAGAATTCTCTCTCCTTTTGGTTAACTGCACATATCACGCTTGTTTTCACAGAAAGAAAACTTAATGTCATAAAAGCTAGAGGCAGTCTCATTATTCCATTTCGTTCCCCAGACATTTTAAGAAGGAAGAACAGGGCAATCATTACAGGAGGAGCAAGCTGGAGATGTGTGTTGGTATTTTATACTGCAGCAAGCAACAATTACGTTTCTAAATATTCTCATTTTCACCCTCACCCCAGCTTACCTCCTTCCACCCGCTATAATTGGCATCACCTTAAAACTAAACAGTCAGTCATTGTTTTTCTGGAGAAGTCTCCCTTCATTTTGACCTCTGCTGAGCAGTGTTATGAGCCTCACAAAGCTTGTCAGGATTCTCTGGGCTGGACTGTGGCCCAGCCATGAACATTTATATTCAGACTAGATCATCGCTACCAATGGGCAGCTCACAAACATAAAACAAAGAATACGTTTCCAAGTTAATAAAGTCTCCGGCCACCTTCTTCAATGCTAATAAATGAGGATTTGAGAGCTCAATTATTTAAAAAAGAAAATTCCACTTCAGGATTTTTAGTCAATGTCCTTTATAATGCTTTAACATTTTCATTTTTAGTCTTTTCGTTTTTGAAAAGCAGAGGTTAATATATCTACTGGGGCTTCCTAGGTGGCTCAGTGGTAAAAAAGAATATGCTGGCCAATGCAGGAGACAAGAGATGTGGGTTTGATCTCTGAGTCAGGAAGATCCCCTGGAGTAGGAAATGGCAATATATCTACTGGAAGGAAATAACCAGTAAACATTCAAAATGACCAAACACACTGATTACACACTAAAGACCTCTGATCATAATATTTCCTTCAAACAAAATTGCATGTCAAATATATGCCACCTGAAGTTATCTAAGAGCACTAATGCACTTATCTGTCTATGGGTTTCTGTAGTCTGATTTAAGATCTTGATCCTCACAGATTGGTAAAAGAAGACCTCTTTGTTTCCAGCAAATATTGACTCCTCTGTGCTAGATGTAGAGACAAAAGAAGTAAGGAGGCCACAATTTATTTAGGGGGAGAAATACAAAAGGGGGAACCACTGAGAGGCTGGTTACAAGTGCCAAAGAATAGGGAAGAAAAACACCAGTCTAAATGCAGGGGCCTTGGATGATTTAATTAGAGAGCACTGACATCTAGGGCTTCCCAGGGAGTCCAGTGGCTAAGACTCCACACTCCTGACACAGAGGGCCAGGTTCAAGCCTTGATCAGGGAACTAGATGCCTCAAGCTGCAACAGTTTGCCTGCTGCAACCAAGATCGAAGATCTCGAGGGCTGCAGCAAAGACCTGGTGCAACCTTTTTTTTTTTTTTT
>SJYV01017224.1:0-15856 GCA_006410875.1 Neotragus pygmaeus | reverse complement strand
ACAGAGGATCAGATGGCATCACTGATTCAACAGACGTGAGTCTGAGTGAACTCTGGGATTTGGTGATGGACAGCGAGGCGTGGCATGCTGCAATTCATGGGGTTGCAAAGAGCTGGACACGACTGAGCAACTGAACTGAACTGAACTGAACTGAACTTACGTGTAGAGTTTTCTCAAACCAAACAGAATTGTCGCTGATTTTCCAGAGACCATGTTTCCAAATCCCCACACCACCTAGGACTGCCACCTCAATCCTTTTACTTCTGCTATTTTTTCTGCTTTGAATAACTTCATTCACACTCACATCATGTTGAAATCCAACTTATTTTCTTAAATATGCTTTATTTTTAGAGCAGATTAATTTCAAAGAAAAATTGAGTGAGAAGTACAGAGCATCCCCATATACCTACTCTTCCCTCACACCACTCACACAGCTTCCCCTATTATCAACACCACCCAGAGTGGGACATTGGTTACAAGAGATGAATCTTTGCTAAAACCTCTTTAACATGAAGAGGCCATGGTTTACATTAGGGTACACACTGGCAGTTGTATGTTCTATGGTCCTTAATGCCATGTGTCCACCATTATAGGCCCATATAGAATAACTTCACTGCCCTAAAACTGACTTACTGTTCAAGGTCAAAAGCAAATGCTTCTTGTTTTAATCCAGTATATATTCAGTAAGCCTTTAGTGAGTGTTTACTCTGTTTTAAGTATGAGGGACACAAAACTGAGTAATACCCAGATTTTGAGCTTCAGTTTAGTTCAGTTCAGTCGCTCAGTCCTGTCTGACTCTTTGCGACCCCATGAATCAGAGCATGCCAGGCCTCCCTGTCCAATACCATCCCCCGGAGTTCACTCAGACTCACATCCATCGACTCAGTGATGCCATCCAGCCATCTCATCCTCTGTCGTCCCTTTCTCCTCCTACCCCCAATCCCTCCCAGCATCAGAGTCTTTTCCAATGAGTCAACTCTTCACATGAGGTGGCCAAAGTACTGGAGTTTCAGCTTCAGCATCATTCCTTCCAAAGAAATCCCAGGGTTGATCTCCTTCAGAATGGACTGGTTGGATCTCCTTGCAGTCCAAGGGACTCTCAAGAATCTTCTCCAACACCACACTTCAAAAGCATCAATTCTTCAGCGCTCAGCCTTCTTCACAGTCCAACTCTCACATCCATACATGACCACAGGAAAAACCATGGCCTTGACTAGATGGACCTTAGTCGGCAAAGTAATGTCTCTGCTTTTGAATATGCTATCTAGGTTGGTCATAACTTTTCTTCCAAGGAGTAAGCGTCTTTTAATTTCATGGCTGCAGTCACCATCTGCAGTGATTTTGAAGCCCCCCAAAATAAAGTCTGACACTGTTTCCACTGTTTGAGCTTAGGAGATAACAATACTTTGACTTTGAGCTTAGGAGATAACAATACTTGTGGTTAGGACTTCGTGCTTCCACTGTAGGAGGCATGGGTTCCATTCCTGGCCAGGGAACTATGATCCTGCATGCCACATGGCATGGCCTAAAAAAAAGGAAATAAAAATAAAACAACAACAACACACACACACAAACCCATGAAAACAATTAAGGGGGCAGAAAATGCAAGTATTTATTTATACTTAAATAAATATAGAAAAATAAGACATCAATATGATGAGAAAGATGGTGACATCAGTGGATAATGGTGACACAGTGTGTCTCAGAAAATTCTGGGTGGAACAAATATCCTTCAGCAGTTTCCAAGTATTTTTAATCTTTTGTACACACTACCAATTTTGATCCATAATTTTATCTGTCTCTTGGGTATCCCACCTGAAAAATCAGTGATGTCTCAGATAAATGGCCAATGTCAGGCCCGAAACTGATCTATCCAATATAAGTCAATAAATTTGTCCTTTAATATCAAAAGTGTTGGGCCCTCTTGACTACTAAGTGCTGTATCTTCTGGATTGAGACAGTAGTCTTGGAACTTGGCGATTCTGCCAACAAGCCTGGAGTCCCATAGGGTACCTCAGTTAAACTACAGCACTTCCTGGTGGTAATTCCTCCAGCAAAGGCCTAAGGAAGCCTTTTCAGTTTATTGCCATTAAAAGACGTATGCTATCGTCATGTGGATACATGGAAAATGAAGGTTCTCCATCAACATGGAATATTCTAGACACAGCCATCACAGACACCTTCTGTAATGAGAGCTGGAAAAATTCTGACATCATCAGCAAAGTGAAGAGGGCTTGTTAGCTCCTTAGGTTGGAGGTTAAAGAAAGGCAGTTTCATTAGTCTTTAGCTTGCCTCTCAGATCTCTGCATGAATCACAGCTCCGACAGAGCAAATTCCTGTAATTTCATTGCAGAGTGAGTCCCTGCCTTATTCAAACCTTTTCTCAACCTGCTTAACAGCTGCCCGCTGGCAAACATGCCACAGCCCGCCACCACTTTACTCACATTTTATGGAATCCAAGTTAAACTGATGGCCTGTTAACATTCTTGGTCTGGCACGGGCTGCAGAAAAAATACACCTAGAAATGAAAAGAGCCGATAGGCTGCCAAAAAAATATTATCTCCTGACTAAAGACCTAAATTATTGAAACACTGTGGCCTAAAGGAGAAATTCTGCTGAACTGATGTGAATGCAGTACTTTGAGAATAATGACACCTGAGGTTGTGGCTTTATTAAATTTCCCTACTTAACTTTGATCCATAAAGCTTTCTGGCAAAGTGCCTGGAATTTTGGACGCTAATACCTAGCTTAAGATGGGTTTGTTTCATTTGCTTGGAATGATAGGTTCTTCTGATGGGACTCCTCACTGCAGATAGTGGTCCTCTTTTGTTTCACAATTCCATCATGCAGTCACACAGTTACACACTCAAGAGTCCCCTATGTGATCCATCCTGACTATTGACCAGGCCGTCTAAGCGGGATATAACAAAAGACTACTGGCGAATATGCTGTGAAGGTAAGACTGTGAGTACATGCCACCGGGTACCTCAGGACCACTGCATAGGGAACTGAGATGCATAGATAAGCCTGGGTACCGCCTTTTTCCAAATCTGAGCAGGTCAGAGTACAAGTCTAACCAATGTCTTAAAAATATGATTAAGGCTTGCAGCTAAAATGACTACTCCCTGTTTGCTATGTATAAGATTTATTCTTAGAGGAGGGAGATCCAAAACTGAGCTGAAATTGAGGATGATCTTGTGGTATTATCAAGGAAGGTGAAAGAGGTTCTGGACACCTTATGAGAATATATGCAGACCAGACTGGGCTGTAAAGAAGATAATGAGACAATTAGCTAGAGGAGAGAGTGATGATAACAGTAAGTAACATTTATGTGGTTAATTATTGAATTTTCATAACAGCCCTATAAGTATATACTATTCTGTGCTCTTTTAAAATTTTTTATTTTTTCTATTTTTTAATTTTCATTTTTATAGTGGAGCACAGTTTCTTAACAATGTTGTGTTAATTTCAGGTGTACAGCAAAGTGATTCAGTCATACATACACATTTGTCTATGCTTTTTCAAATTCTTTTCCTTTTTAGGTTGTTACATAGGATTGAGCAGAGTTCCCTGTGCTGTGCCTGCTGCCCACAGAGATCCCCCTGCGCTGAACCACACTCACAATAGTCTTCTGTGCCCCAGTAGGTCCTTGTTGGTAATCCATTTTAAATCTAGCAGTGTGTGAACATATACCCCTTTTTGGATGAAGAAACTGAAGTTGGCAGAGTTAAGTGGCCTGCCTGAGATCTCTCAGGTGCTAAGTGATTGAGCTGGGACTTGAAGCTGCCACGTCACACTATCTCAGAGACCCCACATAGGAAAGGTACCAGGGAGTAAGTGAGTGGGACCAAACCCATACACACACAAGACCAGGCTGAGAGGGAGGCAAGCGGCAAGAGTCAGCTTCTCCCAACTGCTGAGACCTTAGGGGGACCAAGCAGAAGAGAGCCATGGAGGCAATGGTCTCTGAAGACAACCAGAAGAGTGGGCATTGTTCCTCAGGGAGCATTGTGTGGGGAAGGAAGCAAGCGCTTGTGGAGGAGGTCGGGCAAGCATTTAGAAATAAATGGTCAGGGCAGGGAACTGGGGCAGACAAAGAGAGAAAAGGGAAAGAATTTGAATGACTCAGTGGGCAAAGTGGAAGTAGTTCAAGTCGAATCTTGGGTATTTTCTAAGCTTCTATAAGAATTTGAAGGAAATCATGCAAGACAGCTGACACTTTATCTTTTCAAAAACTTTACCTTCAATTTGCATCCAGGGGGCTAGGCTTCTGGGGGAAGGGAACACTTCCTGGACTGGTGCGTGTGCACTGGATCCCATGGCTGTGCATTTGAAGGGAAGTCTGAAGCTTATAGAGACAACAAGCCCTTTCTGGACGAGGCTTCTGTTGTGTGAGAAGCCCTGGCTGACGATGCCTAGCTGTCTGATGTCTCTGGGGGAGACCAGCACAAAGGGAGAGCTCTTTCCCTTGGGGCTTGTAGTCCCCGGCCCCTTAGTGGATCCTACCTCCTGATGCTGCTGGGCTCACCTGAGTTTGTTGGTAGAATTCTTCATCTTGGCTGGAGTCTAGGAACAGAAAATCCATTCCCCTACCCAGAGATGACACCAAATGGATTGTCGTTGGGGAAGCTCCTTCCATAGCCTCAAGTAGTAATAGCAGGGAAAAATGGGAGCCATCTCAGACCAAAATGCATCACAGCCTATGAAATAGGTCAGAAATCGTGTGCTAAACTGACACAGGGTGACTGCATTCTAAAGTGAAATGTTTCAATAGGACTCAGAATCTCCTAACATAATAGCCCAAATGACAAGGATACAATAAAAAATCACCCATCATAATAAAAACCAGGAAATCACAACTTGATTGAGAAAAGTCAGTCAACAGATACCAACATCAAGGTGAATCAGATGTTGGGATTATTCAGTAAGGATTTTAAGGCAGCTGTCATAAAAATGCTTCCAAAGCAATTGCAAATTCTCTTGAAACAAATGAAAAAAAAAGAAGAAGTCGTCTCAGTGAAGAAATAGAAGGTGAAAAGTGAAGGTGTTAGTCACTCAGTCGTGCCTGACTCTTTGTGACCCCATGGACTGTAGCCCACCAGGCTCCTCTGTCCATGAAATTCTCCAGGCAAGAACACTGGAATGGGTGGCCATTCCCTTCTCCAGGGGATCTTCCTAACCCAGGGACTGAACTCAGGTCTCCTGCATTGCAGCCAGATTCTTTATTACTAGTGCCTAATTACTAATTACCTATATTAAAAAAAATAGATGTAAATTGCACAACTGAAAAATATAGTAAGAGGTTTTTAGAACTCATTGGACAGACTCAACAGTAGAAATGAGGGAAGATGGGATTACTGTATTTGAAGACAGACCAATAGTGTTTATTCAATATGAACAATAGAGAGAAAATAAACTGGCAAAAAAAGGTAAACAGATTCCCAGGAACATATGGGACAAAAGCAAAGAGTCAAGATGCATATCACCAGTTTCCTAGGAAGAGAGAAGAAAGAGTGGTGTGAGTGAAAAAGTATTCAAAGAAATAATAGTTTTTGAAGAAAACTTTTCAATTTGGTGAAAAGTGTGAACCTGAAGAGTCAAGAAGCTGGTAAAACCCCAAACGTGACAAACCCAGAGACATCCACTGGGGGGACACATCGTAATTAAAATTCTGACAAGAAAAAAGCCTTGAAAGCAGCCAGAGAGAAATAAGGCAAGAAGATCAGATCAAGAGACAGTGGATTTCCCATGTGAAACTGTGGGGACAAACTTCGTTCCAAGTAATGAAGCACAAATTCTATATCTGGTCAACTATTCTTCAGGAATAAATGGAAAATAAATATATTCTCAGATGAAAGAAAATGGAAAGAATATGTTAGTTACCCACTATTGGACAATATTGAAGCTGAAACTCCAATACTTTGGCCACCTGATGTGAAGAGCTGACTCACTGGAAAAGACCCCGATGCTGGGAAACATTGAGGGCAGGAGGAGAAGGGGACAGCAGAGGATGAGATGGTTGGATGGCATCATCGACTCAATGGACATGGGTTTGGGTGGACTCCAGGAGTTGGTGATGGACAGGGAAGCCTGCCATGCTGCGGTTCTTGGGGTTGCAAAGAGTCNGGAGAAGGGGACAGCAGAGGATGAGATGGTTGGATGGCATCATCGACTCAATGGACATGGGTTTGGGTGGACTCCAGGAGTTGGTGATGGACAGGGAAGCCTGCCATGCTGCGGTTCTTGGGGTTGCAAAGAGTCGGACACAACTGAGCGACTGAACTGAACTGAACTGAACTGATTGGACAATGGCTAATGAAAGTTCATCAAACACAAGAAGCTGTGAAAGAAGAAATCTTGGAGCATGAGGAAGGGAGGAAAAAACAATGAAAAGGACACAAACAGGGGGCATACACCAGACTATCTTTCTCTTGAGTTTTCGAACTGTTTGTGATGACTGAAGCAAACATTCTAACAGCATATTATACTAACAGCAGTGATATTAAAAGTGGGGAAGGTAAATGTGCCTTGCTAGAAGTAGGATTCTTGTCCTTCACTCAGAGTGGTGAAGTCCTGACACTAGTAGACACTGGCTACTCATGCGTATTATAGGCTCCAGAGAAGCCACTGAGAAGACCATACACAGAGTTAGACTTAAAGACACTATAAATGAAGCAAAATGAAATCCATAAAAACATCCAAAGCATACAGAAGCTTTAGAAAAGAGAAACAGAAAACTGAGCTTTAGAGGAAATAAATGGGAAATAAATGATGAAGTGTCAGTTCTATCAATAACTATGTTAAAAGGAAATGAAAAAGTAAATTAAAAAAAAAAANTCATTCCCTCCAAAGAAATCCCAGGGCTGATCAACCTAGATAGCATATTAAAAAGCAGAGACATTACTTTGCCAACAAAAGTCCATCTAGTCAAGGCTATGATTTTTCCAGTGGTCATGTATGGATGTGAGAGTTGGATGGTGAAGAAAGCTGAGCACAGAAGAATTAATGCTTTTGAACTATGGTGTTGGAGAAGACTCTTGAGAATCCCTTAGACTGCAAGGAGATCCAACCAGGACATCCTAAAGATCAGTCCTGGGTGTTTATCGGGAGGACTGATGCGAAAGCTGAAACTCCAATACTTTGGCCATCTCATGTGAAGAGTTGACTCATTGGAAAAGACCCTGGTGCTGGGAGGGATTGGGGGCAGGAGGAGAAGGGGATGACATAGGATGAGATGGTTGGATGGCATCACTGACTTGATGGACGCGAGTTTGAGTGAACTCCAGGAGCTGGTGATGGACAGGGAGGCCTGGTGTGCTGTGATTCATGGGGTCACAAAGAGTCACCCAACTGAGCGACTGAACTGAACATCAGTTCATGATGCTACTTATTATGGATATAAATGATTTTATTGTTTTTGTCTTTTAACCTTCCTCCTATGTATGTGGGTTATTTACTACTTTTTCTGTATATTTGCTTTAGCATTCAGATTTTTCCCTTTGTAATTTTTATATTTTTGTTTGTATGCTTTTCTTTTTCACACAGAGAAATATTTTAAGATTTCTTATAAAGATGGTTTGGTTGTGTTGAACTTTTTTGCTTCCTGAGAAACTTTTGGTCTCTCCATAAATGAAAGCCTTGCTGGATAGAGTAATCTTAGTTATAGACTTTTCCCTCTCATCACTTTAAATATATCATAACATTTCCTTTTGTTATGCAGAGTTTCTGCTGAAAAGTCAGATGATATCCTTTGGGTGTACCCTTACATATAATTTGTTTTCTTTCTCTTGTTGTTTATAATATTCTCTATTTATCTTTAATTTTTGCCATTTTAAGTAAAATAAGCCTTGATGTACCTGGTGAGGACACTCTGTACTTCCTGTACCCAGATGTCTATTTACTTCCACAGATTAGGGAAGTTTTCAGATATTATGTCTTCTAGCTTTTTCTCCCTTCCCCTTTTTCTCTCACTTTATCTGGGACCTCTATAATGTGAATGCTAGTATGCTTGATACATCCCAGTGATCTCTTTTATTGTCTTCATTTCTTTTTCCTTTTTTTTTTTTGTTTTCTATTAAGCATCAGAGATGTCCACTACTCTGCCTTCCAGCTCACCAATCCTTTCCTCTGTATCACCCAATTTACTATTGATTCTTTCTAGGTTTTATTTTCCAATTTCATTCATTATATTATTTATCACTATGTGGTTCTTTATATTTTCTAACCCCATGTTAATAACTTCTTACTTGTCCCTCTGTTCATCCTGTCTTCTCCAGAGTTCTTTGACTATCTTTTCAATCATTACCTTGAATTCTTTGTGGAATGTACCGCTTGTCTCCACTTTGTTTAGCTCTTCTTCTGGGATTTTATGTTGTTTTTACTTTGAACCATAATCCTTTGTCACCTCATTTTGCCTAATTTACTGGTTTACATCTGATTACTTTGTGTTTGGTTATATTTCCTGACCTTGGAGAAGATCTCTTTGCAGAAGCGGTCCTGTGAGTCCAGCAGCTCTCTCCACTCTGGTCTTCAGAACTCTATGCTCTAAGGGTGGCCCCTAGGTGGAATACATGAATCCTTCTGCTGTGACAAGCTGTGGTTGGTCTAGAAGATGTGGCTGGCCCTTGGTTTGGTTGGTTGCTAGGTCCTGCCTTGTGAGAAGGCTGCTGGCCATGATGGGTAGGGCATGGTGAGGTGGCTACTGCAGAGTCCAAATGTCCAAGGGGTAGTGTTGGCTCATGGTGGGCAGAGCCAGGTCCCAGGGTGGGTGCTTGTGGGACTATGTGTCCTCTAGTTAGTATCATCTTGTTGGTAGGCAGACTTGGAGCCCAAGAGGATCTGGGGCTGGTGCATTCTCATTGTTAAGTGTGTTTGTCATAGGGATAGTGGCGCCCCACTGGTGAGCAGAGTTATGTCCACACATTCTCTGGCTGCAGGTAACAAAGATTCTTTCGGCTACTGTCAGTTTCCAGCTGTTCAGGGCTGGGTTCTGGGTCTTTTGATGCATAGGACCAGGTCCCAGGGTAACTTTGGGCTCAAAATGTCTTGGGGCAGTGATCTGCTGGTAAGTGAATTGGTGTCCCACCCAGCTAGTCAGTTGCTTTGGCCTCAGGCATACCACAGTTTATTGTAATCCACACAGTCAAAGGCTTTCATATAGTCGATAAAGCAAAAATAGATGTTTTTCTGGAATTCTCTTGCTTTTTCAGTGATCCAGCAGATGTTGGTAATTTGATCTCTGGTTCCTCTGCCTTTTCTAAAACCAGCTTGAACATCTGGAAGTGCATGGCTCATGCATTGTTGAAGCCTGGCTTGGAGAATTTTGAGCATTACTTTCCTAGCATATGAGATGAGTGCAATTGTGTGGTAGTTTGAGCATCCTTTGGCATTGCCTTTCTTTGGGATTGGAATGCAAACTGACCTTTTCCAGTCCTGTGGCCACTGCTGAGTTTTCCAAATTTGCTGGCATATTAAGTGCAGCACTTTCACAACATCATCTTTCAGGATTTGAAACAGCTCAACTGGAATTCCATCACCTCCACTAGCTTTGTTCATAGTGATGCTTTCTAAGGCCCACTTGACTTCACATTCCAGGATGTCTGGCTCTAGGTGAATGATCACACCTTTGTGATTATCTGAGTCATTAGCATATTTTTTGTACAGTTCTTCTGTGTATTCTTGCCACCTCTTCTTAATATCTTCTGCTTCTGTTAGGTCCATATCATTTCTCTCCTTTATCAAGCCTATCTTTGCANAGTCATTAGCATATTTTTTGTACAGTTCTTCTGTGTATTCTTGCCACCTCTTCTTAATATCTTCTGCTTCTGTTAGGTCCATATCATTTCTCTCTTTTATCAAGCCTATCTTTGCATGAAATGAGAAACCTATATGCAGGTCAGGAAGCAACAGTTAGAACTGGACATGGAACAACAGAGTGATTCCAAATAGGGAAAGGAGTACGTCAAGGTTGTATACTGTCACCTTGCTCATTTAACTTATATGCAGAGTACATCATGAGAAATACTAGGTTGGAGGAAGCACAAGCTGGAATTAAGATTGCCAGGAGAAATATCAAAAGCCTCAGATATGCAGATGACACCACCCTTATGGCAGATANTGTATACTGTCACCTTGCTCATTTAACTTATATGCAGAGTACATCATGAGAAATACTAGGTTGGAGGAAGCACAAGCTGGAATTAAAATTGCCAGGAGAAATATCAAAAGCCTCAGATATGCAGATGACACCACCCTTATGGCAGATAGTGAAGAGGAACTAAACAGCTTCTTGATGAAAGTGAAAGAAGAGAGTGAAAAAGTTGACTTAAAGCTCAATATTCAGAAGACTAAGATCATGACATCTGGTCCCATCACTTCATGGCAAATAGACGGGGAAACAGTGGAAACAGTGGCAGACTTTAATTTTGGGGGCCAAAATAACTGCAGATGGTGATTGCAGCCATGAAATTAAAAGACACTTACTCCTTGGAAGGAAAATTATGGCCAATGTAGATAGCATATTAAAAAGCAGAGACATTACTTTGCCAACAAAGGTCTGTCTANGAGAGTGAAAAAGTTGACTTAAAGCTCAACATTCAGAAAACAAAGATCATGGCATCCGGTTCCATCACGTCATGGCAAATTGATGGGGAAACAGTGGAAACAGTGGCAGACTTTATTTTTTGGGGGGCTCCAAAATCACTGCAGATGGTGACTGCAGCCATGAAATTAAAAGACACTTACTCCTTGGAAGAAAAGTTATGACCAACCTAGATAGCATATTCAAAAGCAGAGACATTACTTTGCCGACTAAGGTCTATCTAGTCAAGGCTATGGTTTTTCCTGTGGTCATGTATGGATGTGAGAGATGGACTGTGAAGAAGGCTAAGCATTGATGAATTGATGCTTTTGAACTGTGGTGTTGGAGAAGACTCTTGAGAGTCCCTTGGACTGCAAGGAGATCCAAGCAGTCCATTCTGAAGGAGATTTCTTTGGAAGGAATGATGCTAAAGCTGAAACTCCAGTACTTTGGCCATCTCATGTGAAGAGTTGACTCATTGGAAAAGACTCTGATGCTGGGAGGGATTGGGGACAGGAGGAGAAGGGGATGACAGAGGATGAGATGGCTGGATGGCATCACGGACTCGATGAACATGAGTCTGAGTGAACTCCGGGAGTTGGTGATGGACAGGGAGGCCTGGCGTGCTGCAATTCATGGGGTCACAAAGATTCGGACACAACTGAGCAACGGAATTGAACTGAACTGTATAGCAAGAATAGGGAACGTTACTTGATACACTGTAGTGGCCTAAATGGGAAAAGAATTTGGAACAGAATAGATATATGTGTATATATATATAAATTAATCACTTTGCTGTACACCTGAAACTAACACAATGTTGTAAATCAACTATATTCCAACATAAAATAAAAAATCAAAAAAACCATACTAGTTGAATACTACTCAACAGTTAAAAAGAGAGAACTATTGATATAGACAACAATGTGGCTGAATCTCCAGAGAATTACGCTGGGTGACAAAAAACAATCTCACAAGGTTACATACTGCATGATGCCACTAATATAACATTCTTTAAATGACAAAATTCTAGAAATGGAGAACAGAATAGTGTCTGTCACAGGTTGGGGATGTGGGTGATAAGGTGGTAGAAAGATGTGTATGATCAAAGGTGGATGTGATTATAACCAGGCAACAGGAGAGAGCTATGTGGCAACTGAACTGCTGTGTATCTTACCTACGGTGCTAGACACACAAGCCTACATGTGATAAAACTACAAAGAAACCAACACATGCAAGTAAAATGGGAAATCTGAATAAGAGTAGCCAACTGTGCTAATATTAATACCCTAGGTGCGATATTCTATGGCTTTTTAAGATGTCATCATTGGGCAACAGGGCAGGAGATGTGGGTTTGATCCTTGGGTTGGGAAGAACCCCTGGAGAAGGAAATGGCAACCCACCCCAGTATTCTTTCCTGGGAAATCCCATGAACAGAGGAGCCTGGCAAGCTACAGTCCATGGAGTAGCAAGAGTCGGACATGACTTAGCGACTAAACAACATCCACTTGGGAAAAACGGGTGATGAATACATATGATCTTTCTGTATTATTTCTTACAACTGGATATAAATCTACAGTGTTCTCAAAATAAAAAGTTCAACTGAATTCACCATTTGACTATATTTAAGTGAGTTGTTTTTTTTTTTCTAAGCATTAAAAGAAAGAACTCTTTCATTCGCTCTTTGACAGTTCCTTGTCCTGGTTGAGGGCCTTTGTCCCTCCTCCTTCCAGTAATCTCCTTCCCACTAAACATTACAGAGTTAAAATGAAAAATAAGATACATTTTAATTTTGTCATTTAAGGTTTTGTGCCTTTTTTTGAGTTTGTGTGATAAAATCATTACTGTCCTTTCCATTAACTAAAGTCTTTACTCTCTGTTAGACCCGACAATATCTTACATTTAAATGGAACACAAGTTAGCATCATTCCTTGTTTTGTTTTCTACAACTAACTTATGATTTGAAGGATGATTTTTAACATTTAGAAGAAAGCATTTTTTTCTGCTGGTAGTTGTTATAATATTACTTTAAACAAATCTGTTACATACTATTCCAATTGTCCTAAAAAAGAAATTGTGGTGAGGAGTCTTCTCAAGAGAATTCAACAGTTTTTGTTATAAACAGCATGATTAACTGTGATTAACAGGACTCCCCTGGTGGCACAATGGATAAGAATCCACCTGCTAATGCAAGAGATATGGGTTTCATTCCAGGCCTGGGGAGATTGCACATGTTGTTCAGTTACTCAGTCATATCAGACTCTTTGTGATCCCATGGACTGCAGCATGCCATGCTTCTCTGTCCTTCACCATCTCCCAGAGTTTGCTCAAACTCATGTTCATTGAGTTGATGATGCCATCCAACCATCTCATCCTCTGTTACCCCCTTCTTCTCCTGCCCTCAATCTTTCCCAGCATCAGGGATTTTTTCCAATGAGTTGGCTCTTCGCGTCAGGTGGCCAAACTATTGGAGCTTCAGGTTCAACATCAGTCCTTCCAATGAATATTCAGGGTTGATTTCCTTTAGGGTTAACTGGTTTGATCGCATTGCTGTCCAAGGGACTCTCAAGAGTCTTTTCCAGCACCACAAATTGAAACAATTCTTCAAAGCTTAGCCTTCTTTATGGTCCAACTCTCCCAACCGTACATGATTATTGGAAAAATCATTGCTTTGACTATATGGACCTTTGTTGGCAAAGTGATGTCTCTGCTTTTTAATAAACTGCCTAGGTGTGTCATAGCTTTTCTTCCAAGAAGCAAGTGTCTTTTAATTTCAAGGCTGCAGTCACCATCCGCAGTGATTTTGGAGCCCAATAAAATAAAATCTGTCACATGTTTTTTCCCATCTATTTGCCATGAAGTGATGGGACTGGATGCCATGATCTTCATTTTTTTAATGTTGCTTTCTAAGCCAACTTTTTCACTCTCCTCTTTCACATTCATCATGAGGCTCTTTAGTTCCTCTTTGATTTCTGCCATTTGGGTTGTATCTTCTGCATATCTGAGGTTATTGATATTTTCCCTGGCAATCTTGATTCCAGCTTGTGATCCATTCAGCTCAGCATTTCCCACTATGCACTCTGTATGGAAGTTAAATAAGCAGGGTGAGGTGTAATATACAGCCTTGTCGTAACCTTTTCCTAATTTTGAGCCAATCCACTTTTTCGTGTTTTGTTCTTACTATTGCTTCTTGACCTGCATACAGGTTTCTCAGGAGGCAGGTAAGGTGGTCTGGTATTCCCACACTTTTAAGAACATTCCACAGTTTGTTGCAATCCACACAGTCAAAGACTTTAGCATAGTTAAGGAAACAGAAATAGATGCTTTTCTGGAATTCCCTTGCTTTTTCAATGATTCAATGGATGCTGGCAGTTTGATCTATGGTTCCTTGGCCTTTGTTATATTCAGCTTGTACATCAGAAGTTTTCAATTCACATACTATTGAAGCCTAGCTTAAAGGATTTTGAGTATTACCTTGCTAGCATGTGAAATCAGTGCAGTTGCGTGGTAGTTTGAGCATTCTTTGGCATTTCACTTCTTTGGGATTGGAATGAAATTTGACCTTTTCCAGTACTGTGGCCACTGCTTTGTTTCCCAAATTTGCTGGCATATTGAGTGCAGCACTTTAATAGTATCATCTCTTAGGATTTGAAATAGCTCAGCTGGAATTCCATCACTTCCACTAGCTTAGTTTGCAGTATTGCCTTCTAGGGCCCACTTAACTTCACACTCCAGGATGTCTGGCTCTAGCTAAGTGACCACACCATCATGGTTTAATACCTTCTGCTTCTGTTAGGTCCCTATCATTTTTGTCCTTTACTGTGCCCATCTTTGATGAAATTTCCCTTGATATTGCTGATTTTCTTGAAAAGATCTTAGTCTTTCCCATTCTACTGCTTTCCTCTATTTCTTTGCTTTCTACATGCTGCAAGGCAACTAAGCCCGTGTGCCACAACTACTGAGAATGTAACTGTAGCTACGGAAGCCTGTGTGTCTAGAACCTGTTCTCTGCAACTAGAGAAGCCAAGGCATTGAGAAGCCCACTCACCGCAACTGAAGAATAGCCCCTCCTGGCCGTGAGCGGAGAAAACCCACACAGCGACAAAGACTCAGTGCAACCAAAAATGAAATTAATTAAGTTTTAAAAATTAAACAATGATGAAAAAAAGTAAAAGGTGATCAGCAAAATGCTATTTACCCTCAGAAGTGTGTTGTGTGGAGTTAGGTAGACCTGAGTTACATTAACAGAGGTACTCTTCAGGGGCCACTCTGCAAGATCTCTGTGACTACAACCCTCTCATCTCTAGCAGGCAGTAACCTAACCATCCTTTGTGCATGCATGCTAAGTTGCTTCAGTTGTGTCCAATTCTTTGCAATCCCATGCTCTGTAACCCACCAGGCCCCTCTGTCCATGGGGATTCTCCAGGCAAGAAAACTGGAGTGGTTTGCCATTTTCTTCTCCAGGGGATCTTCCCAACCCAGGGACTGAAACCACGTCTCTTCTATCTCCAGCATTGGCAGGCAGACTCTTTACCACTTGTGGCACCTGGGAAGCCTAACTGTCAATCATCCGTAAAACAGCTAGCAACAAATAGAGAAATGTTCTAAGCCAGGATTGACATTTTTTTTCTGTAGAGTCAGAGTAAGTTACTTTGGCTTTTGAGCTGTAATGGTCTGTGTTACAACTGCTCAGCTCTGTTCTTTCAACAGGAAGGCAGCCAAAGATAATCTGTAAAGAAATGGTATGGCTGTGCCCAATAAAAGTGTATGCATGGAAGCTGAAATTTGCATTTCATACCGTGGTCGTATGTCATGAACTATTATTGTTCCTTGGTTTTTCTTCAACCATTGCAAAATGTACACAGGCCATGCAAGAACAGGTGGGGAACTGTAGGCTATAAATGCTGACCCTGCTTTAGGCCATGACATGAACCTGTCAACTATTAGCGCACCATTTGGAAAGAAAACCTGGGATATTAAACTTGGTTATGAATATCTTAACATGCATTTTGCAGCATTAAACTCATTTGGGTAGCTTTTCCAAAAATTAACAAGAAGCATTTCATAACTTCAGTTCAGTTCAGTCGCTCAGTTGTGTCCGACTCTTTGTGATCCCATGAATTGCAGCATGCCAGGTCTCCCTGTCCATCACCAACTCCGGAGTTCATTCAGATTCACGTCCATCGAGTCCGTGATGCCATCCAGCCCTCTCATCCTCTGTCATCCCCTTCTCCTCCTGCCCCTAATCCCTCCCAGCATCAGAGTCTTTTCCAATGA
>SJYV01017223.1:0-11032 GCA_006410875.1 Neotragus pygmaeus | reverse complement strand
AGTCGGGGGGTCATTTTAGTCCCAAAGCTCCATGGACTTGGCCGAAGTTTTGGTAAGGCAGCATCACAATTGTTCTCCCTCTGCTCAACATGGCTTCCTTCTCTCTCCCCACAGGCACTGACCCCTACACGTATCTTGCATTCTAAACACTGCCACAGAGGCTGCTCTCAGGAGAAGCCCACCTGGGCGGCCCATCTTTTCATTATATAGAGCAGGAAACTCAGGCTCGGTGAGAAGAAGTCACTTGCTGACAAAAGGTTATAAAACTAGTAGAGTGGCGGCATCTGGATTTGAACCTACTAACTCTGACTCTGGAGCCCAAGCTCTTGACCACTTCTCAGAGCTGCTTCACTGAGCCTGATGGTCCTGGAGACCACGCGGCAGGGTGGAGGCCTGGCCGCCTGTGCCGCTGCAGCTCAGTGCCAGCTAGGGACATCACCTTTGCTCTCCGAGTTAAAAAGTGCTAATAATAAACAAAAATCACATACCCGAACCCAGAGGGGCCTGCTCTTCCCTCTCAGATCCGAGACGTGAGACGGGGCACATGAACAGTTGGAAATGTGGAAGACGCGCCATGCGCATCCCCTGAGAACATGAGCTCAGCCAGTGGCCTGGCCCAATTTAGCCCAAGTTGGGACAGTTAAGCCAAGACATGTGGCCTGGAAAAGATGCTGAAGTGCACAGGAGGCCGAGGTAAGCAAACAAGTATGATAAATAAATGAATGAACAGCAGCACTAACAGCAGCAGCTAACATCCACCCAAAAGACCCCACAACCCTTCTAGAGGGGAGTGGGGATGAAGGGAAACCGTGAGTCTACTTATTCCTACCATGTGAAAGACTCTAAGTCCAGATGATGAATCTTTTTGTCAGTCTCCCCTCTGGACCCCCAGCAGGATCTATTACTATCATGTAAATGCTTGGGTTTTAACTGTCTAAAAATTGTTACAGGGGTTTAAAAAAAAAAAAAAACTGGGGAAGAAAGGAAAGAAAAAAGAAGCAGAAAATCCTCATTCCCTGTTCTCAGAAAATCATTGAGGGGCACCCCTTCAATCTTTGATTTCCCCCCCCCAGCTTTCATGCTGCCTGAGTTGTTGTTCAGTTGCTAAATCATGTTCGACTCTTTGCGACCCCGTGGACTGCAGCATGCCAGGCTTCCCTGTCCTTCACTGTCTCTCGGAGTTTGCTCACTCATGTCCATTGAGTCAGTGATGGATCCTGCCTGGGAGTCTAGCCACTTACAGGGATGATGACAGATGGCAGATGGGAAGTTGCTAGAGAAACAACTGCAGGTTCTCTCTCTTCTCTCTTGCTCCAACCCTGCAACCGTGTTTTATCAGCCCCTTCTGATGCAAAATCACCCTATCTTACTGCTCACCTCCTTCGTCTTGGTCCAACTACACACTGAGGATGCGAGGTCAGAGGAAATGAATGCTCTCCCCCGCTTTCTAGGCTGCCTTATTATAACATCTCAGACTTAAGCTCTGATTATGAAAACTGAGTAGAGATTACCCAGCTCAAGTCCTCATTTTCTTACAGACAAGGGAGCTATGCTCCAAGGCCGGGAGCTATGAGCCCAAGATCATGCAGTTAATTGGTGGCCACATTGAAACTAGATAGAAGCTTCTTGACACCCAGCCCTATCTTTGCCCACCACCTTTGGGGCAGTGATAATCAAAATGCACATGTTTGATGCTTCTAGATCTATTTCTCTCACAAAAAAAGCAGTGATAATGGCCCTTCCTGGGCCCTTCCTGCCTGGGGAGGTTGACCCTTTCCTTCAGAAAAGGACAAAATGGTGGCAGCAGCGAGGCCAGGGGTGCAGGAAGTGGGGACCAGAGTGGTTTTCCTGGCAGCTCCCCCCTCGCACCGTGTCCCTGTTTGGATGAGCACAGGGAGGCTCGGCTATTTAAAGTTGGTGAAGATACTTTGGAAGATGATGGGACACTGCATGCTCAATTCTCCCCCACGTTTCTGTCCTCTGTGCAGACTCTGCAAGTGTGTGTGGAAACAGGCCTCCGTCCAGAGCCCATCCAGGGCATAACGAACCCCACAGACCCTGAGGCCAAAGAACGATGACACCCACCGCCCTCATCTGCAGACCCACAGCTGGGTATCTCAGAGGGGCAAGGGGCTTTTCAGATGCCTGGAGGAGGGGGTTCTCATCATCAAGCAACTCGGAGAAGAGTCTGGGGGTGGGTGTCACTTGGAGGAAGAGTGTTCAAAGAAACAGCCCATTGAAAAAGCATCACATGAACCACGTAGTACTGTGCCCATGTGGGGTGCCACTATCTGCTGCTGACTCCTTGCCTGCCTCTGGCCATCACTGGCNGTTCTTATTTTGGTGGCCACGCATGTTATGTATTGTAATCCTCCATTTCATGGTCAACAAAACTTGGGTTTGGAGAGGTCACTGCTCATAGTTACACAACAAGGAAACAGGCCTATTCTCTTCATCTGCTGCTGACTCCTTGCCTGCCTCTGGCCATCACTGGCAGGAAAATCAATGTGGCTCAGTCTGGACTAAGGCTAAACCATCACTACTGCTGGATCTCGCTGCAGGGAATAAAATTCATTCTTTGTGAGGGTAGAAAGATGGATGGAGAAGAGTTATACATACAAATGAAATGAGGCCAGCAAATACTGCACAGACATTTCTACACGATGACCAGGTGTTTCTCTAGTACCCTGTGGGATTCTTGTGCTCCATACATCACCCGCCCTCCCTCAGGCCCCAGCTTTCCCTCTGCTTCCACTCTCTGGAGACCCCTTGTTGTGCAGGCTTGAGGGTGTCCCTATTTCCCCATTCCCTCAGGGCTACCAGGCCTGCTCTGCTTATCACCATACGGCAACCCCTCTCCTAGTAAGGTTATCCACTGAGCTCTCTCAGTGAGGAAAAAAGATAGACTGAGGGCCCCACACAAGTGCCAGCTGAGGAGCTAGGTGCCTTGGGAGTGGTGGTGGAAATGGAGATTCAGGAGATGGCCACCGTGCCCAAAGCCACAGGGTAAAGAAGCAGAGGAGTGGGCTTCTGGCCCTGGTGGGCCTGGCTCCAAAGCCCAGGAAGCAATGGGTGAGCAGGAAGAAGGTCTGGCCTGGTTACCAGAGTTAACTACCACCCAGAAGAAGGCCTGGTCAAGGGGAGGCACTTGATACATTTCTGAAATGAATGAATGACACACACACACTCCTCTCTTATCACTGAGTTCATATCTAGCACCCATTTTTCATCTTCTCCCCATAGCTGAGTTTCTCACAAGACAAGTCCACATGTGCTCAGCTGCCCATCTGTTATTTCTTCAGCTCAACCCGAGTTTGTCTCTCAGCCTTAACTATTGTACGGAATCCGCTTGACTGGGATCACAAAGGGCCAACTAGTGACCGAAGACCGCGNCTCACAAGACAAGTCCACATGTGCTCAGCTGCCCATCTGTTATTTCTTCAGCTCAACCCGAGTTTGTCTCTCAGCCTTAACTATTGTACGGAATCCGCTTGACTGGGATCACAAAGGGCCAACTAGTGACCGAAGACCGCGAGTGCCTTTCAGTCTCCCTGGCTCTCACTTTGGTGGCAGTTTTTATAGTGGGCGTGGCAAACCAGTGGCAGCAGCAGCCCCAGGAGCTTGCTAGAAATACAAATTCTCAGGCCTGAACCCAGATCTCCTAAATTAGAAGCTTGGGAAGTAGCAACCTGTGTTTTAACAAGCCTACAGGTGATGGAGACACACACTCAAGTGTGAGACCCACTGGCCAGTAGCCAGTCTACCCTCCCTTCTCCTAGCTTCCATGGCCACCCCGCCTACCCACCCTTTCCCACGGCTCCTCATCCTTCCTCCACCCTGTAAGTAACAATTTTCCCCACTGCTGTCTGTACCCACTCCTCCTCTTCTCTGTAATCTCCTGGAGTGATTATAGCCATTTCATGCCTGTAACTACCGTCTACGAGCCAGTGACACCTACCTGTGTAATTTCTAGCCCAGATATCTCCTGAATTCTCCAAAGACATATCTTGGTCCTGACTTGTAGAGAAAAAGGGAAACACTCAAGCATCACATGCCATATCCTTAGGAATCTCTGAAAAGATGTTCAGAATACTCAAGCAATCCAAACTCAAAATGGTGGCCTGGCCACCTGGGTGCACATTCTACATGCCTGCTTAGGGAATGTTTGGGTACACTCTGGCTGGCTTCTTTCCCTCTTTTTTTAAAATATTAAATGATTGATTAGCTTAGAGCTAATAAGAGCAAAGGTCTTTTTTTTTTTTTTTTTAATGCTTTCTTTTGGTGGGTACGGGGACCACACAAGTCATAGAACCACTAGACTGGCTTACTTGGGGCTAATTTGTATCCCAAGGGGCTTGAAGCAGCCTGGATGCCTGCATAAATCTAAAGAAAAATTAATTTCTGTGCAGGCAAGTTGTTCTCCAGAGAGACATCTGCCCTTCCCTAAGCACTTAGTTGATATTTGGCATATAAATGCTTACTTAATCTTTGCCTCAAGCTAAAGTGTCTCAGGACTCAACAGTACTAATCTCCCAGGGTTTCTCTGATATACAGAGATCCCTCTTCATTATGAAGAAAAAATGTACAACTCCACGGTCCCTCTCACCTGGTCCCTGTTCCAGGAGACTCCACATAGCCTTCAGCCTTCCATGCGAAAGGCACCTGGTGTGTTTAAGACTAAAAGGAATAGACCATTTCCAAGAAGCACAGGTCTGGGAAACCACCAGGCCTCATGTCCACAGCTCAGTGTCCAAGACCCGACTGCCAGTCTTCTCACTGAGATTCCTCTTCTGACACATCTGAAGCCAGGAGACAGTGCCTTCTGCGGTGCTTGAGCCACAGTAACCAACTCCAGCCACCTAAAACCTCTTGACTTAATGGCCTGCTACCACTCTGACTACTGAAACTTTCTCATGACTGACTGTCATCAACTCCTAGAATGCACTGACATCCACCTGGGAGGATACTGGCTTTGAGAACATCAGCTTCATCTCACTTCAGCTCTTGCCATCTTTCTGAGCCTGTGACAGCCATGTGGGTGATCCATTCCCCCCATCCTTCCCCTGGTCCCCTCAGCACTTACAACCTTCATTCACCCTCAGCCAACCACATTCAGGGCCCTTCCCTCTGTGGATATGTCCATCTTCAGACCCCCTTCGCCTCTGAAGTTGTGAACACCAATCTCCTCTTTCTGACCAGCATCTCTAGTACCTATGACCATCAACTTTCCCCACTTCCAGCTCCCACTCCACCCCTGTTCATCTCACCAACTTACTTCTTTTGGCTTTACTTCTTTTCCCTCCATCCCAGAGCCTCTATCACTCAAGTTCCGTCCCCTCAGCCCCCCCAATTCCCTGTGCTGCCCCAGACAACCAGCATAGCTCCCGGGCAACGCAGACTAAAGGTCTTATTCCCTGTTATTCCCCTTATTCCCAGGAAAGCCTAGTGGTTTCCCTTATTTGCCTGTTCTTTGGGAAGAAAATGAAGGGCTATTACAACTTGGGGTGCCCGTGTTTGGGAAGATTAACAAAGCTGTTCTGGTCTATCCAGCCTGCATCTACCTCTTTCCCTCTGGGGTTTATTTTCCTTTGAAGGCACACACCTGCTCTGCTGCTCAGGTTCCGGCTCACTGCCTCCCACTGCAACAAACTGCTAGAGCTCAGGACAGCCTGCTTCTTTCCAGCTTTTCCTTTTCTTTTTTTTTTTCCATTTGGTCCCTTCTCTCAAGTTCAAGACTTCTTCTCATGGGGGTTTCTGACTGTATCTTTATTAAATCGACACTACACATTATGAGATGTATAACATTACATGTTCGTTTGTGTGTATACAACACATATACAGAAAGGTTTAGGTATACTCTGTCATTTGAAATACCTTGATGATCAAATATCAAAAAAGTAAGTAGGCTATTTTCAGGTGTGAAGATAGATGTAGGCAGAAGGCTCTTTGGATGACTGCCTTAGTTATATGGTAGGCTGGATGAGACTAGCAGACACTGTTTTCATGCTGAGATAATAACTGACACAGCCCCAAAGCACAGACTTTCAAACAAACGAGGCACTTAGGACCCAGGGGGATCTCCTATCATCATTCAATTTGTAAATTAACTCTGTTATTGACTTTTTTTGAAACAGTCTCTTTTTTCTGTTACATTTCTACCTACATTTACTGCTTAGAAGTAAGTATGTTAATGGCATGCTGCTGCTTGCTCAGATGGACTCCAAATCACGCTGATGTCCTAGTTCCCTTAGATAAGATTCCTGAAGCCCATGATCTGGTACACAGACGTCCCTCAATCCCTTTCTGTTAAGTGAATGCATCTAAAAATGACTCCTTTTTCTAAAAGGTGCTAGTTCCTGTTTAAATAGAAGGAAATTGATCTCTCCTGGAAGCCACATTTGGCGGCGAGCTTTCTGGCGAGTGAGAAGGAGCTAAGCCCAGACACTGCAGCTGGAGTGGCAGGCAACGCCTCATGTCTCGTTTCCAGTAAGAACAACAAATGGTGCTTGTGCATCCATGTGTTCACCCATCCGTCCATCCATCCGCCCGCCCACCCATNACACAGTCATAAATATGACAATGGAAGTGAAACTGATTTACAGCCCTAGGGCTACATACTTGGGAATTATATCCTTCTATCCTTTCAGATGCTTTCCATGATCCCCGCAATCTACAGACAGGGAGAGTGAGGGGTGAGGGGCAGTGACCTGCCAAAGCTGCCCCTCTTCCCATGACTTGAGCCCAGAAGCCTGCCCGACCTCAGCACAAGGGCACTGAAGCCCTGTGAGATTCTCCATGTGCAAACTCAGCTCACAAGAACAAAAATTCGGTGAGTGACCGTGTGTTGACAGGTCCACATACAGAACTCTAAGCCACCGACTTGCTCCAGTATATCACATCAACACGTAGAATGTGCAAGTAACAGTAGAAAGTTCCAGCAATGAACTTGTGAAGAGAATGCCAACACTCCCTTGTTCCTTGTGGTAGGCATCTTGGGTCTGGAAGGCACACTGTCCAACTCTAATCCTATCATACCACTAACACTAAGTCAGCAGCAGAACGCATTTGAGTTTTGCCAGGCCCGTCTCAGAACTCATGCCTGAATGAAGCATGCCCCTTGCCTTTGAGGGTCTCACAGTCCACAGACATGGACACTAAGACAATCTTTGCTAGACTATGTCCTGGGGCCCACAATATGGCTGTGCAGGCAAGGGCAGAGGAAGCCCGGGATTGCAGAGGGAGCCCGGGATAGCAGAGGGAGGTGCCACAGAGCAGGGAGAGGCTCAGGGACGGAGCAGCCAGTGAGAGGACCTCCAGGGGTGAAGGCAGGCAGGCCATCCCTAGCGCTTCTGGTCTGAAGGGCAGCTAGCCTTGCTCTAAGGGTGCATAGGGAATTCCCACATGTGAGCAGGGCCAAGATGCCAGGACCTGGATTCTCATCTGTAATCCTGAAAACCAGGCTGCGCCTCCCAGCCTCGCTCCCACTTCTGCCTGAGCACAGGAGCAAGGACCCAAGTGGCCGGCGTCCAGTGTCTTTGGTTGCCCCACCCCACTCCCACCCTCGGCATCAAGAGCAGCGCAGTACCTGGTGTGGGTCAGGGGACCCACGGGCCGCTCTGGCCTCCTCGGGGGTAGTGCGCCTGGTCTGCTGAGAGAATTGGTCTTGGGTGGCCGTGGCTTTTTGGGTGGTATGGCAGGAACAGAAGGCTTCTGTAAATCCAGTTTTGGCTCTCTCTCTGGTCTTTCTTTAAGGAAGCATAAGGAAGACAGAGAGAACTTATGTAAGGGACAGTACCGAAGACTGTGCTTCTTGCTTAAAAACAAAACAAAACAAAACACACTGATGCTGTTTGCCAAGGTGAGGATGGAAGCAAAGAGCATCACCTGTTCTTGGTCAAGTTAGAAAAAGTCCCAGAGAATCACAGGCCACTGCTCGCCTTTACTCATGCTGGTCCCTCTGCCCGAGGGTCCTTCCAGTCCCTGCCCAGCCTTGGAAAACTCCCACTCACACTTCACTGGGCCTACTCACATTTCCCCAGGCTGCAATGTCAGATGTGTATAAGAGACAGGGTAAATCCCAGCAAGGATTTGGGTTCGCACAGCAGACAATACCCCTTCTCTGGAGGACCACCAACACAAAACTACTTGATGTGAACACCCCTGAGTCAACTCATTTGGCAGAGCAAAACAAGTTCACAAACCAGTATGGGTTGGTTGTCTAACCTAACTGCTTAGCAAAAAATATGAAGTGTGTGAGATACTGAGAAACAGTAAGCGTCTCTTCAATCTTCTTAAATTTTGTTATGTTGAAATCCATGGCATGCAAGGTGACCTGGAACATCAGACATGAGTGCTACGGAGCTTGTACAGGAGAGCCAAAGTGAACAAGATGAAAGCACTGGCACCTCCCCCCACCCTTTTCAGAACCAGGGCATTCAACAAGTGTATTAAATGAGCCACTGCCATATGCTCAGCCCTGTAAAGCATGTGGAGATGACAAAACACACTCTTGATCCGCTTCAAATCTGGGGAAAGAGTCCGGGGGTGTGAATATCCCAAGTGGCAGAGCAGGGGGCCCTGCACCAGGCTCCACATGGGGTGTCAGGCGTTTCGAGGAGAGTAACTGTGAGGGATGAGGGAAGGCTTCCAGAAGAGGGGCATGCTAACTGGACAGCTGAGGAGCACGAACGGGTGCAGGAGAGGCAGACAGGGAAGGGAGGAGGCGCCACCAAAAACCCAGGGGAATGCAGACCAGAGGTTCTCACAGCATGGATGTGGGCTGGCAGTGTCAGCATCACCAGGGGGCTTGTTAGAGATGTCAATTCCCAGACCTCCCCTAGATCAACCCCATCTGTGGGGTGGTGCCCAGCACTTGTGTGTGAATGAGTTCTCCAGGCAACCCTGATGCACACTCAAGCTTGAGAACCACCAAGTGGGAGCGGGCACTGTTCTCCCTCCAACTGGCTGATAAGGGGCCAGAGCAGGTACCAGCTCTTTCTTGTTCGGCTCTGTCACTTCCTGGGGCTGGCAGGAAGGAAGCCTGGGGCTTGCCTCCCACTCCCTCCTATCTGAAAACCAGCACCCTGGGGGTTTGGGAGGTCGAGGGCTGCCCACCCACCCTATCCCAGGCTGCTCAGACCTCACACTCAAGGTCAACAACAGCTACGCTTCCCACCGACCTCTGTCTAAACCCCTCTCATGCATCTTCCTCAGTGGCTCATCCTTCTGACCCACAACTGGATGCTGCAAGAGCTGGGCGGGGGTGGGGTGGGGGATGGAAGAGCTAAGCAGAGACGGCAGGGAAGTGGGGCCTCTGTGAGCCCAGAGGACTGGTAGTTATCATTCAGGCCCACTTCCCCTGCAGGTCTAATCGATGGCTCACAAGGCCCACACCTATCTCCTAACAAGACAGTTGAGAGCAACCTTCGAAGGTGCAGAAGCTACTGGAATTGCACTTCTCTTCAGATCAGATCATTAGAGAGATCAGCAGGAATATTCTGGAAATTGTTATTGACTTCACTGAAACACCTGTGGTCCCTGGAAGGCTGTAAGAATTTGGCAGAGCGTGGCTTCTGTTCTCCTTTCACCACCTCAAAGTGGTGTTCGACCTCTGCTGGTCCACCCTCCCTGGGTTTGGAGCGCATATTCTCTTCAGAAGCACTTAACGTTCACATACCCTTTTCCTTCTGAAGTGTGAGCCCTGGGCCAACCATGCTACTGAAGTGGCCCTTGCTCAGGTCACTGTGGCTGTCAAGTGGCCTCGTGGTGCACATGTCAGTCGGCAGAAGAGGACACAGCACGTAGGAGCCTGACCAACTCAGCAGTGGCCCTGGGCCCATTAGTTTCCCCCCAGGCCATCATAGGGGGCAGTTGTTTCACTGGACCTTGGAGGACACCTGCCAAATGCCATGGGTGAGCCAGCTGCTCCTCCAGTGGGCTCACACACCTGAGATAATCATGTGTTGCGTGTATTTTACCATGATTGAACCTTTTTTCTAAAATGTAAAGTGAGCTATTTTTGTTCCAGTTTGATACACAGTCATAAATATGACAATGGAAGTGAAACTGATTTACAGCCCTAGGGCTACATACTTGGGAATTATATCCTTCTATCCTTTCAGATGCTTTCCATGATCCCCGCAATCTACAGACAGGGAGAGTGAGGGGTGAGGGGCAGTGACCTGCCAAAGCTGCCCCTCTTCCCATGACTTGAGCCCAGAAGCCTGCCCGACCTCAGCACAAGGGCACTGAAGCCCTGTGAGATTCTCCATGTGCAAACTCAGCTCACAAGAACAAAAATTCGGTGAGTGACCGTGTGTTGACAGGTCCACATACAGAACTCTAAGCCACCGACTTGCTCCAGTATATCACATCAACACGTAGAATGTGCAAGTAACAGTAGAAAGTTCCAGCAATGAACTTGTGAAGAGAATGCCAACACTCCCTTGTTCCTTGTGGTAGGCATCTTGGGTCTGGAAGGCACACTGTCCAACTCTAATCCTATCATACCACTAACACTAAGTCAGCAGCAGAACGCATTTGAGTTTTGCCAGGCCCGTCTCAGAACTCATGCCTGAATGAAGCATGCCCCTTGCCTTTGAGGGTCTCACAGTCCACAGACATGGACACTAAGACAATCTTTGCTAGACTATGTCCTGGGGCCCACAATATGGCTGTGCAGGCAAGGGCAGAGGAAGCCCGGGATTGCAGAGGGAGCCCGGGATAGCAGAGGGAGGTGCCACAGAGCAGGGAGAGGCTCAGGGACGGAGCAGCCAGTGAGAGGACCTCCAGGGGTGAAGGCAGGCAGGCCATCCCTAGCGCTTCTGGTCTGAAGGGCAGCTAGCCTTGCTCTAAGGGTGCATAGGGAATTCCCACATGTGAGCAGGGCCAAGATGCCAGGACCTGGATTCTCATCTGTAATCCTGAAAACCAGGCTGCGCCTCCCAGCCTCGCTCCCACTTCTGCCTGAGCACAGGAGCAAGGACCCAAGTGGCCGGCGTCCAGTGTCTTTGGTTGCCCCACCCCACTCCCA
>SJYV01017217.1:0-11599 GCA_006410875.1 Neotragus pygmaeus | reverse complement strand
ATCTAACCAACTTGGAAGCAGAACAAACATTTTAGTGCTAGGAAATTGAGCTAAAGGATAGACCTGCCGTGCACTAGATGGTCCCTGAATCTCAGCCAGTACAGGGTCATTAACATTTGAGGGCTCTCAAAATCTGGCTTCCCAGGTGGCTCAGTGGTAAAGAACCCGTCTGCCAAGCAGGAGACCTGGGTTTAAGATCTGGGTTCAATCCCTGGGTTGAGAAGATCCCCTGGAGGTGGAAATGGCAACCCATTCCAGTATTCTTATTTGGGAAATCCCATGGACAGAGGAGCCTGGAGGGCTACAGTCCATGGGGTCATAAAGAGTTGGACATGGAGGCTAAACCACCGCCACCACCTTCAAAAGCTAGGGTATAGACATTGCCCTATTTCACACCTACCATTGGTATTTAGAGATCCGCATGTGTTCTCTAAAGACCAAAGCAGCATGATATTTATTTCTACAGCTCCCAGTGAAAGGCAAATTATTTCAAATTGTGTAGGCAATGTGACAAGGATGAAAAGTGATGTGAGAGCTTGTGCAGTCAGTTCTCAGGTATCTGTACCAGATGAAGTGAGCCACACACCTATAATCCAAAGGGCATTTCCATAGGCTTTCCACAACAGATTTTCTTTCTTTCTTCTATCCTACCTAAGCTTGACTGAGCATGCACATAAAGGGAGTTGCCCCAGGGACCCAGGAAAAGGGATCTTCAAAGATCACCCTTCAATTACAAAGTTCCGAAATACAGGGATAACTAGCAGGAATATGATACAAAATAGTTGTATGGAGAAATAGAAGTTGGGGGGGGTGCAAAAGAAAAAAGTGGGACCCTGAATCCAGGGATAAAAAGGGTGGCATCAGGCCTTCAAAACAAACTTTGCTGACCTTACAATGACCAGCCCTGTTCCTGAAACCATAACTACTGACAGACATGAATCAGGAACAAAGATAATCAGCAATGAGCACCATAAACCTGGTAATTTTTGCAAAAGAGATTTGACGCTTTATATTTATAAGCTTTATATTGCTTAAAATTTTTCTTGCTTGAANCTACTGACAGACATGAATCAGGAACAAAGATAATCAGCAATGAGCACCATAAACCTGGTAATTTTTGCAAAAGAGATTTGACGCTTTATATTTATAAGCTTTATATTGCTTAAAATTTTTCTTGCTTGAAACTAAAATGAATTGCATCTGTGATGAAATTTCTAAGATCCAACAAGCAAACCACAGAATTACTACATAGAAGCATTTTATACCTCTGTCTCTCTCTCTTGGAAAGCTCTTGGCAGAGGTGTATTTCTCCTGAAAACACTGAAGAAAGAATAACTGGTTTCTCTTTGGTACAGGGTGGCAAGAAGGAGTACAATATTATTTATCAAAACTACACACTGTCTTCCATCTTTTGACTTTTTCCAACAGTATAAGTTTGTTAAGTTTCATCAATAAGGTGGTAACTTTCAAGAGGAGGGACTAAGGCTTATCTAAGTGATGTTTTGATTCCACCACATTTACCCACCTAGCACAGTGCTAGATAGTAGCATTGGGAAAAATCTTAGACATGCCAAGCTGGAAAGGTCTTTAAAGTTCTTAAGTCTGAGGTTGCAGCATCCAAAAAAATGTAGTGTTCCCTATTTTGTTGAGTTTTCTGATCTGTAACTCTACTTAAAATGTGGGGTTCCCAAAATCTAAAGGCTAGCCACAGATTTCTCATATTAAGTCTTTTCTATTCTGTCTCAATTCTTTTATCAACATGATGGTAGTAATATACTTTGCACCCTATCTCTCAGGAATAAAGACAAATGTCATAATGACATAAACTAAAATCAAATGCCAAATATGACTGAGCAATTGCCTACAGCTAAAAGAACCACTCTGCAGATAAGTGGTTAAGATGCAAGAAAACAGCCTCATCCTACTGTGCCCACAGAGTCCCAGTGCATTCTGTCAGGCTTTACCCAACAGAACTGAAAGAGTTTATGTACCTTTCCACCTTCCTTGGGTACTCATCTGCTTGGAGGATACAGCCAGTTCCATCTATTCCTTTTTTTGGTTTTGTTTTAATTGGAGGCTAATTATTTACAGTATGTAGTGGTTTTTGCCATACACTGACATGAATCAGACATGGGTGTACATGTGTTCCCCACACTGAACCCCCCTCNCTTGGAGGATACAGCCAGTTCCATCTATTCCTTTTTTTGGTTTTGTTTTAATTGGAGGCTAATTATTTACAGTATGTAGTGGTTTTTGCCATACACTGACATGAATCAGACATGGGTGTACATGTGTTCCCCACACTGAACCCCCCTCCCACCTCCCTCCCCATCCCATCCCTCAGGGTCATCCCAGTGCACCAGCCCTGAGCACCTTGTCTCATACATCGAACCTGGACTGGCAATCTATTTCACATATGGTAATATACATGTTTCAATGCTATTCTCTCAAATCATCCCACCCCTGCTTTCTCTCACAGAGTCCAAAAATCTGTTGGACACAGAGACACATTTGTGTCTCTTTTGCTGTCTCCCATACAGGGTCATAGTTACCATCTTTCTAAATTCCATATATATGCATTAGTATACTGTATTGGTGTTTTACTTTCTGACTTACTTCACTCTGCATAATAGGCTCCAGTTTCATCCACCTCATTAGAACTGATTCAACTGCATTCTTTTTAATAGCTGAGTAATATTCCATTGTGTATATGTAACAAAGCTTTCTTATCCATCTATTCCTTGCATAGATTAGCAAGTCAGCTCACTGCATTAAATGGTCCACAAATGCTAAACAGACCAGTGACTCCTATGATATCCCCCCAGGCCATACCATGGCCAGCAAGAATGGGTTCTGGGTTGCCTGTCTGTTTCTTCACCCTTAAATTGAGATAAAAAAAACTGTATTTAACTCATAAGACCACTGTGCATATGACATCCACGGAAGGAACCTAGAACAGTTCCTGCCACCTACTTAGCATTCTGTGTTAGCCATTATTATTATGCACTTATGAGAGTCACAGGAAAGGAGTGACCACTGAGACATTGAATGGAGATTCATAGCTGCCCTCTCTCATCTTGTCTGTGCCTTAGAGCCACCCCCGTCATCTCTCCAGTGTGCTGATTTTCACCTTCCTCTATCAGAATCAGAACCTGTTCTCAGGAAAGGAACTGGGAATCTTAACATTACACAGAGGTAGAAATGGCTGACGCACAATCTCACTTAAGACATCTCTGTGTCTTCATCAAATGCAGAAAATGAAAGTCGCTCAGTCGTGTCCAACTCTTTGCGACCCCATGAACTATACAGTCCATGGAATTCTCCAGGCCAGAATACTGGAGTGGGTAACCTTTCCCTTCTCCAGGGGATCTTCTGAACCCAGGGATCAAACCCAGGTCTCCCGCATTGCGGGCAGATTCTTTACCATCTGAGCCATCAGGGAAACACAAGAACACTGGAGCAGGTAGCTTATCCCTTCTCCAGCAGATCTTCTCGACCCTGGAATTGAACTGGGGTCTCCTGCATTGCAGGCGGATTCTTTACCAACTGAGCTACCAGGGAAGCTCCCAAGTGCAGAAAGCCTCGGGCCAAAAGAAGGAAGCCTTGCTTTTGGAATTGCAGTACTGGTGATGGGTAGGATGGGTGAGGGAGGGCAGTCAATAGTTTCCTACAATCCTAACTTCATAGCCAGCTCTCTTTCTGCCTCATATATTGCTAAGGCTATACCCATAACTGAAGAGAAGGGAGTGATTGGTAAAGCCAGAAGAGTGCATTTTTGCAGTCTTACTGGGCACATGTTGTGGAGACTAATAAAACAGAAAATGGCATTCTCTTTATTCACAAGCAAATACAAATGCCTAAAGGCAACTTAAGCTGAACAGACAAGCTCTTTGGAAAACTTGAAGCCAGTGGCTCCACCAAAAATACATCTATATTTTCATTTTTTTAATAAGCTGACAGAAAGCAGAGCATATGTCTTTTCTGACACATTTTAGGCTCCCTTGGATTTGTAGTATACATATTGAATCCTAGAATTGTGAAGCAAAGCTCAGTTTATGGTCTTATTAATACATTTGTTTGGCTTAAGTTGGCAAATATTGGAAAAGGGGAGGAAGGACCATGTTTCTATTTGCAAGTTCCCTTCCAGCCCTTCGTTTAGTTTGAAAGCCCCTGCAGCCATTGCCGTAGGACTGGGTGAATCATCATTTAAGTGCATCAGCCACTGGGAGGGCAATGAAAAGAAAGCAGAGGACAGCAGCTGGAGAGCATGGGAGATCGCTGGTCATTTTGTGAGAAATCATGGGAAGGATGGTCATACAGATGAGATATAACAGCTGCCCTCACTGACAGTCTTCAGAAGTCCAAAGTCAGCATCCATTAAACTCTAGCTTCCCCATCGCTTTATCTTCGGGGCCATCTCCACCAAGCAGATGTTGAAGATTCTCTGGTACAGTGGCCTATCTTCTGAGCATAGAAACAGGACATGTGGTCCTGCGATGTATTTCCTTTTCTTTCTGATTTATCCCAAGGCAGGCCTGAGGATTTTAATCCCCTCTCTGACATCAATCTGCTGGGTGACCTTGGGCTAAAATCTGAGTGTCTATAAAATGGCAATAGTTATAATATCTGTGTATATCATATAGTATCTACATATATCATAATTATACTGTTATGAAAACTAAATATGATATGGTAAAAGTGCTGAGCACAGTGTCTGATAAACAGGAACGTACTCAATTCATGGTAGCTATTATTACTTATGGTAATGTTACAAAACATCAACATGAAACCACATTTAGTTCCTAACTTCAGGAATCACCTTTTGAGAAAAGAAGGAAGATACATGGAATTTGGACTGCTCCAGAAAATCCTGGATGTCTTATCACTATACCTAAAGGTACTTCTTCCCCTTCAGTTTAATAAGGCATCTTAGAAGAAGAGATGGAAAGAAGACAAAAATAGGAGGCAAAAGCAACCTTCTCACTGACCCCGTAATTCCTTATAGCTGCTGCTAAGCTATTTAGAGCTCTGTGGATCTAACTTCTGCTTCCAGCCTCATCCTTTCTACTCTCTGAATGTTCTGCCTTGAAATTACAGAAATATTTCCATGAACTATTTGCCTTCATGATCTTACCTAATACATCACTGAGATCTCAAAATTATTGCTTAACTGGAACCCTCTGAAATGGAGAGCAGTCAGTTATTCTAATGAATATTGTTCAAAAGAAAGCCTACCACGTTACACTTCCAAGCAGTTTTCCCCTGTCTTTAATTGTCATTCCTACCTGGGGAGGAGGGCGGTGCAAGGGTATCACTGCTAGATTATAAAGGAAAAAGGGGAGGTGCCTTGTCCAAGGTCACACAGTTCATGAGGAGTGAAAGCAGGCCCCAAGTTTCCTAATACTGAATCTGGCAATCTTTCCAACCCACCAGACTTTCACATGATTTTAGGTCAACGGATTATTTCTTTACTGACTATGAAAGGCTTCAGCTTTTCTGGGAGGTTTGGGGACTAATGAGTAATCAGTTCCTCAGACTAATATCCTCCCTTGACTGAGCACTCGCTAAGCCTTTTAATGCATCATCTCCTTTAATCCTTACAACAATTTTACAAGGGAGGACCTGTCACGATCCTCATTTTACAGATGAGGAAGTAGAGGCAAGGTTGAATGATTTGCTCAACATCACACTCCCAGTAAGTCATGGAGCTGGTGCTAGACACCCTGTTGCCTAACTCTCAGTACAGTGTTCTGTCTCCTAGTCAACACAGACAGGAACTTCCAGTTTGCTTATTAACAAGGAGAGGATGCTATCTTTAAAGATGCTTTAGGGCAAAATGATAAGCCAGTTTTCTCTCAATTTCTCCAACTGATAAAGGAGAAAAGTATGGAAAGCAGGCAAATCAGGCCTAATCCTCAAAGCCATGACTGTGCAGGTGTGGAAGGACAGCGGGAATCAGCACAGAGAACTCAGAGGTGGGCGTGTATCTTCTCTCACCTGCTCACACCCTGGACTCAAGGCAAACTGCTTCTCAGCCAAATAGAAGGGTGAGGTAGGAACCATCAGGCCGTAGCTCCCATTCTCCCATAGGAGCTTAGGGCGCTCTTGTGTTTCAGTCTATCCCACATCCTCATCAGAACTGCCCTGCTCCCTTTTCCCTAGAACTCTGCTCAATGCCCAGAGCCAAGTTCAAGTTCTCGTGGCTGGGGCGGACAGTGGTTATACAACCCACTGTCATTTGCTTTTGACAGAAGTGTCTTGTCATCTTCCCCTTGAGCATCTGAATTGGGGACCTCAGGACCAGCGCTGCTCACTGGCCTCTCCTATTGCAATCCCAGGTGGGGACAGCCCGTGAAGAGGGGCTTGGGGTCCGGGTTGCTATGGAGCACTCACTCCCTGATCATTGTAACTAGACCATCCTCATTTTCTTGCCTCCCAAATCCTTCCTTGCGGATACAAATTAATGCAAATCACCCTGAAGACAGGAAAGGTGAAACTCCACGTGCACATTTAGACTGGGAAAGCAAAAAATCAGTTCATTATTTCAAGACCTCTTGTGATGCTGTAAATACCCAGTCAACATAGAACAAAGATCCCTTTTTCCCCCCTTACATTATTTATGTGCCATCTAAAAATTACATGCCCGTTCTCTTTCCAGCGCTGAGAGAGAGAAACATGCATATTCATGATCTGATAAATATTTAAGTGGGATTTATTTAAATGAGAGAGTCCATTTACAAACATTCCCTGGCTCTGAGATCTTATCCTGGGCACACAGAGGGAGGATAATTTCCTCTGGTAGATTCAAAACCTCCGCTGGCCACCTGCCCCCCTAAACTTGGAGCTCTTCCTTGAGAGCTGGTGAATGCCGCCCGCAGTATTTCAAGGCAGTCTTCCGTACCTCCTCCCTCTAGGCCTGTCTTCCTGCTCTGAGCTCATGCCATAGGATCAGTCGTTGGCAAAATGCTAGAGCCGGCAGCTTACTTGGGGGCAGGGGAGGCAGGCACAGCTTCCTTTGCCTGGGCTTTTCCTCCTCGCCCCACAAGGCCACAGCATCCACCACCACCCGTGATGCCTAGCCTTCCTCTGGTCCACCTCTCCCCTCCAGGAGAACAGCTTTGGAACACACTAGGTAATCAGGACTGTGCTGCCACATCCAGGAGGATATGTGTCAGAACCGCTAAAGCATCTTGCCCGGGCTTCTTTTCAAAGCGTGTACACCTACAGTGTTTCATGAGCTCCTCCAATAATCCTATGGGACTTCAGAGGCGAGAATCACTTTTTAAGCCTTAGAGATAAAGAAAGAAAAGCGAGGACACCCTGCTCATCCAAGCTAAGTCACACAGCTACTGGTGGCAAAGTTAAGACTCAAAGATCAGGTCTGACTCTTCATTCTGGGATCTTTTCGTTATGCAAGGCTGTCGCTCGTCTGAGGGATGTCGGAAGAGAATGCCATGGCAACCCCAGGGGAAGCCTAATGGTGAGCTCCCAGGCATTGTGGCTGTTATTGGAGAGACTATTTGTGGATGCTCATGACTAGACCCAACATCTTTTCAATCCTATCATACAGGTGACCATCATATAGAGTATAAGGTTAACCCTGGGTTCTCCATTCTGCTACCATTCTTGGGCACCACCCCGGCTCTAGTCCTAGTCCATCATCCTCTCTCTCCAACTAAATTCACGTGTCTGGGCCTCATTTTATGGAAACCTCATTGGATGATAACTCAATTCACCAATTGAACTGATCTGTGATGCATTAATACTGGTTAATGGCTCAGTGTACCACCTCTCCTGGGTCATACACATGTTTTGACAGAATCTTCTCATGCCTTAACTCAGGAACACTGTATAGGCAAGAATTTAAAGCAATGAGACAGGCCAATGAGGGTGATATCATGGAGTCAGTGGACTTCTTAGGTCTCTATCCTGTGCCTCCTAACTGACCATTTAGTCTAACTAATTCAGGGTTACCAGATAAAATACAGGATATCCAGTTAAGTTCGATTTTCAGATAAATAACCATTTTTTAGTATGTCCTAAATAGTTCATGGGACATACTTATACTAACAATTATTCACTGTTTAGTCGAAATTCAAATTTGCTGTGTTTTCTGATTTTTCATTGGCTAAATCTGGCAAGGGGCTTTCCAGGTGGCTCAGTGATAAAGAATCTGCCTGAAATATAGGAGACCCAGGTTTGATCCCTGGGTCAGGAAGATCCCCTGGAGGAAGAAATGGCAACCCACTCCAGTATTCTTGCCTGGAGAACCCATGGACAGAGAAGCCTGGCAGGCTGCAGTCCATGGGGGTCACAAAAGAGTCGGACATGACTGAGCAACTAAACAACAACAGCAAATCTGGCAACCCAGGATTAATTATAACACCTGACCCACTAAGAAGTAACATTGAAAAGTGCCTATTGGAGGGCCAAAAAAATAAAACGGGGCATCTGCTTGCTTGTGGCACTTGGTTTTGATTGAGCCCATACCACTGTAACACTATATGGGAGGGGCGGAAGGTGATGAGGCAGAAGGAGAGAAGGCAGCTGTGATAGAAACACACACCACCAAGCCCATCATGAGATTGGTCTGAGTCACTTGTACGGGATCTAAGAGTAGCATTACTATGTCTTTTTAGAGAATATAACTAGTCCTATTTGCTTCTCATCACCAACTTCTCCCCCTGCACCCATCTGCTATGCTATTCTGCTCTATTCTATTCTGCTCTTTGATAAATGCAAAAGGAACAAGTTTGGCAAATGCCAAGCCTTGTGTTCTCTGCGAATCATCCAGCCCGGAAGGCATATTGCAAGCAAAGAGCAAGGCGGGCTGGCGGGGCGTGGCTAGGCCGCTTCACAGTCTGCGGGGCTGCCCAAATGTAATTAAGCAGCAGGCGCAGACCCTAGGGGTAACCGTGGGAAGAGTTCCATGACCAAAATATATCAGGGAACTGAAGTGGAGAATGTTTCCAGGCCTAATTAACAATTTGCACAACTCCAGTTACAGTTTTTGCTAGTGTCAGATGGCTTTGTAGACTGACACTCTGGAAGCTGAGCTGGACCCAAGGCCTGGAGTGGTGCTAGGCTCTAACTGGTCAAGTTCAGTGGTTAAGGCACCTACTAAGACGTTCATTCAAGAAAGTGACCCAGTGAGAGCAGCAACAGTGGGCCGACTCGTTTCCAATAACAGAAGCTAAGAAATGCAAACTCCAGAAATTAAGCATTTGAGTAGGAATAGTAATGATAATGATAACAATAGCAAACCTTTGTTAAAGCACACATTTCCCCCAAACACCCATTATTGAGTCCATTAAAGAAAGCTAGTCTATGGCGTCATTTTACAGATAAGTTAGCCAAGGCCCAGAGAGGGAAAGTCATTTGCCTGATGTCACACATCAGGTCAGTGGCTGTACCTTGACTATGAATCCAGTGTTCCATTTACTGTTCAGAAATGTTCTTCTGGAGATTCTAAACTTGTTGGGTTTTTCTTCTACATGTTCATTTCTTTTTCGGATGCTTTTAGTTTTGTTTTATTTTGCTTTTATTATGGTAAGAACACATAACATCCACCCTCTTAAAAAATTTAAGTGCACAAAATCATGTTGTTAACTACAGGCACAGTGCTATACAGCAGACCTCTTATTTGTTTTGTATAACTATAATTTTATACCCTTGAACAGCAACTCTGCTCTCTCCTCCTGCTGCTGCTAAGTCACTTCAGTCGTGTCCAACTCTGTGCGACCCCATAGACGGCAGCCCACCAGGCTCCCCCGTCCCTGGAATTCAGGCAAGAACACTGGAGCGGGTTGCCATTTCCTTCTCCAATGCATGAAAGTGAAAAGTGAAAGTGAAGTCCGAGGTGTCTGACTGTTAGCGACCCCATGGCCTTCAGCCTACCAGGCTCCTCTGCCCATGGGATTTTCCAGGCAAGAGTACTGGAGTGGGTTGCCATTGCCTTCTCCGCCCCTCTCTCCAGCCCCTGGCAAACATGGTTTTGTCTCTCTTTCTATGATTTTGACCCTTTTGGATACCTCATTATAAGTGGGATCGGGCATTATTTGTCCTTCTGAGACTGGCTTATTTTGCTTAGAATAATGTCCTCCACATTCATCCATGCTGTCACATATGGCAGGATTTCCTTCTTTTTAAAGGCTGAATAATATTCCATTGTAAGTACATACCATATTTTGTTTACCATTCACCTGTCAATGGACATTTAGCTATATCTTGTTGTTCAGTTGCTCCGTCGTGTCCAACTCTTTCTGACCCCATGGACCGCAGCACACCAGGCTCCCCTAGTCCTTCACCATCTCCTAGAGCTTGCTCAAACTCACGTCCATTGAGTTGATAATGCCATCCAACCATCTCATCCTCTGTCGTCCCCTTCTCCTCCTGCCCTCAGTCTTTCCCAGCATCAGGGTCTTTTCCAATAAGTCGGCTCTTTGCATCAGGTGGCCAAAGTATTGGAGCTTCAGCTTCAGCATCAGTCCTTCCTTGGCTACTGTAAACAATACTACAATGAACATGGGAGTATAGATACCTCTGCACAATCCTGCTTTCATTTGCATTGGATATAAACCCGCAAGTGGGATTGCTGGATCATATGATAGTTCTATTTTTAACTTTTTGAGGAACTTCCATACTGTTTTCCATAACATCTGCACCATTTGAAAGTCTCATCATAGTATCTGAGGGTTCCAATTTCTGTAGAGAAGGAAATGGCAACCCACTCCAGTATTCTTGTGTGGAGAATCCCATGGACAGAGTAGTGTGGTGGGCTACAGTCCATGGGATCTCAGAGAGTCAGACACGACTGAAGCAACTGAGCATGCATGCATGCATCACGAGCATATTCTCTTTTTGTTGTTGTTCTTGCTTTAATAATAGCCAGACTAAAGGTGTTAGGTGACAATCTCATTGTGGTGTAGATTTGCATTTTCCTGAGGATTAGTGATGCTGAACACCTTTTCATACACCTGTTGGGCATTTGTATCTATGCAAGTACTTTGTCCATTTTATAATCAGGTCATCAGCTTTTGTGCTGTTGAGCTGCAGGAATTCCTTATATATTTTGGAGATTAACCTCTTATCAGAAAAATGGTTTGCAAGCATTTTCTCTCATTCTGTAGGTTGTCTTTTCACTGTGTTTTTTCTTTGCTGTACAGAAACGTTTTTTGTTGTTTTGACGAAGTCCCACTTGTCTATTTTTGCTTTTATTGTTTGTGCTTTTCATGTCATATCTGAGACATTATTGCCTAGGATTTACAGATTCAGTAGAATCCATATCAATCCCTATTTTTACAGAAATATTTCAAAATTCTAACATTCATACAGAACTATAAAAGACTCCCAGTAGCCAAAGCCATCTTGAGAAAGAAAAACAAGGCTGGAGGCATCATACCTCCTGATTTTGAAACATATTAAATATAAAGCTGTAGTAATTAAAACAAGTACAGTACTGGCATAAAAACAGACATATAGACCAATGGAACAGAATAAAGAGCCCAGAAATAAACCCAAGCATATACAGTCAACTGATCTTTGACAAAGGTGCCAAGAATTCACAATGGAGACAGTTTCTCCATCCATAGTTTCTTCA
>SJYV01017211.1:0-11673 GCA_006410875.1 Neotragus pygmaeus | reverse complement strand
TGTGACCTGGGTGATGTTCTGGTCAGCTGAGGTCTGTGCCCAGCTGGGGCTCACGGAGGATGTGGAGGGGGTGGGAGACTGCTTGTCAGGAAGTTTTCAAGTGGACAGGTTGTCAGGCCACCCTGCAGACAAGTGTCTCCCTGGGGACCAAGCTGCTGTCACTGTGGATAACTGGATTCCTGCTCTCCGACAAGATAGACTCCAGTGGCCTTTAGGATTAATTGCTCCAGTCAACCTCGCTGCCTTCTCTGGCTGGCTGTCTTCCCCAGTCTTGATCACAAAGCCCCAAGGCTCAGAGTTGGGACAGGAGTGTGAGCCGGAGGCTTCTTGATCTGAGCCTTGCGAGATGTCCCGCAAGCCCTGGCAGAGGCATCCGGGGAGGATGCTGTGCTTCACTCTTAAAGCAAGGTTGTTCCTCATCACAGACCTTCCCAAGGTGGGATCCCTGGGTGGAGAAGATCCCCCGAGGAGGAAATGGCAGTCACTCCAGCAGTCCTGCCTGGGAAAGTTCATGGACAGAGGAGCCTGGCGGCTCCTGGGGTCGCACAGAGTCGGACATGACTGAGCACGCACGCCTTCTTTCAGCTCGTGGTGTAGAGTCAACAGTCATTCTCAAGAGCAATGCCACGCTGTCGACCTCCTCTCTTCCCAGGAGAAAATGATTCTTAGGGAGGGTTTGGGAACTTTTTGTGGTGAAAGTCTGTGCCTGTGACTCGTGGATCACTGAAAATCCATCCTGCTGTGCTTATTCACCAGAAGCTAGAGCCCAAGATGGAGAGACAGCAGGCGCTGCAGTGGCCACATCCTTGATGGCACTGAGCGTCCGTGAGTGCTCGTAGTAACACGGGTTGAGTACTTAGCCCTGCATAACCTCATTTAATCCTCACAGCAGCCCTGTGAGGGATGTGATGTTTTGATCCCCGTCTCCCAAAGGGGAAAACTGGGCTGCAGGATGTTAACAGCAGAGGCTGCACAGCTGCTCACTGGCAAATCCTTCAAGGCAGTTGTCTGTTAGCAAAGCCAGCGCTTCACCTACTCTCATCTTTGAAGGTCTCGACAATACAACTTTTCCTTTTCTTTCTGGGGTTGGGGGTGATGGGTGGCAGTGACCATGGTGTCACCAAGGTTCTATAGTCTTCCACGCATCTGGGCACAGAAAAGAATTTGCTCCTGTGTAGTTTTCCTACAAATCACACGACAGTTACATTGAAGAGCCTTTTGCTTTTCTTGGTACTGTTTGTTAGTTCTATCTCCTTTCTCCTGCTGATCAATAATCCATCAAATGGCAAATACACATTACCTGAACTCAACATGCCCTAGTCAATAGTGGGGGCCAGCACTGTGTCCCTTTAACAGGGTCCTCCCTCAGGCTCCTACAGCTGGCGATGACAGTGTGCCATTATGAGACTTTCCTGGAAAGCCTGATTGGCCAGTCACTTGCTTCCTCTGCCACCTCCCCATCCCCCAGATGGCAATGGGCGTTGCCATGGCAACATGATGGGAAGCAATCACACCTATTGTGGGACAGGAAAGTTGACCTGCATGAAAGAGTATTTGTGGTGCTGGAGAGAGGACCTGTTTGTGCCCATGAAGAAAGGAAGTTAATTCAGGATTGAGGAGCCCGCCTTTTGAATGTTCAATCCCCTGACTGATGCTTGTGGAAACTTTATTACTTGCCAGGTCACATTATTTGCCTACTGACAGAGTCTTACCCAAAAAAAGGCATAGGACGAGTGCTTTAGATTTATTTTGAACCAAAACTTTGCCTCAAGGATGAGAAACTCCTTGTTGCTCCAGTTTTTAATTCCTTGCTTGTCTTCCTTCCTTCTTCTTCTTTTCTGTGCTCACAAAAGCACAACCTGCAAAAAGTTGGGAAAACAACTGGATGGTATTTCTATAACATAAAAGAAGAGTTTTGATTTCTTTATTTTTGAGACCAAAAAAAAGTGTTGAATTAAGTCAAAGGCTCACACGAAACCATTGTCACATCAGAGAGTCATTGGAACACAGGTGTGAGCCGAAGTTGGGTGGGTATGAGCTGAAGCTGGGTGGGTGCCAGGAGCCTGGGTAGGAAGTAGGAAAGAGTCAGCTGGCAAGGGGACAGTGGGGACCAGGGGAGCTGGGCTCAGAGCCAGGAGACCTAACTTTGCGTTTCAGTTCTGCTGGGGCTGTGAGTGTGGTTAAGAGTAAGTATTCTAGAGTCCTGACTCCTGGGTTCCATCCCTGGCTCTGACACCAGCTTACCAGTATAAACTTGGGCAAGTTAACCTAATATCTATTTGCATCAGTCTGGGCTGAAGAGGATTAGATGAGCTAAGTACAGATATGCCAATGGGTGCTTGTTGTTATTTTTACTCTGCAGTTTGACCAATTTATCTTACCTCTCCGAGCCTTGATTTATTCATTAGTAACATGGGAATTATGTTTGCCTCATAGGCAAATATTTTTGAGGATTAAATAAGCTATTGTGTCAGAGAGCATCCATCTGCTGATTCTGTGCATGCAATAGGTGCTAACTAAATGTCAGTCAAACCTTGATCTATTATGCTAAAGGAAGAAGGGAGTAGAGGAGACCTAAAACTCTCAGCTATCCATTCTTCTGTCCCATCTCACACAAACATACACCTTTAACATGCCTCTGGCAGGCAGTTCTTCATTTTCCCCTCCTGAATCATCAGGTATTTGCTGAGTGCTGAACTGGGCTGGGTGCTGTGGAGAGTTTAGAAATGCAGAGAACGTGTCCTGCCTGAAGGTGCTTTCAGGGCAGCCGAGGGGAAAGGAACAGTGTAGGTAAGACAATGTCATGTTCCCTGTGCACTGTGGAGCCCCCTGTGCTGTGAACAGTGCACAGTCCATGGTAGATATTCTACCTGTGGAATAAATGAATGAGTGGATTTCAAGTAGAGTGGATTCAAGACAATGAAATAAGACAGGCAGTGTGTGCCGGAGGCATTGTGGAGGGGCAGCATCCAGTGAGTGCCAGAGTGGTTAGAGAGGCAGGTGGAGGAACTGGGATGTAAGCAGGGTGGGCAGAACACCCACACCTACTTGTCTTCATCAGATCCCTGTGAATGAGCGCCGGGTCCCTAGAGGCCAGGGCTCTGAGCTCCCCCACCTTCGGTGCCCTGGCCCATCCTGAACCCAGTTAGGCATCCTTACCCTTGCCAAGCCCACAGCTGCACATCGAGGACCTCAAAACTTAGCTACTTAAAACAGTAAACATTTATTACCTCACATTCTCTGTGGGTCAAGGATGCGGATACAGCTTAGCTGAGTGCCTCTGGCTGCAGGACTCATGGGGTGACAGTCAGCCAGAGCTGCAGGCATCTGAAATCTGACTCCGGCAGTTACTGGCCCACCTCAGTCCCTTACCATGTGTCCTGCCTCTGGACATGGCAACTGGTTCCCCCAAGACAAATGATCTAAGAGAAAGAGAGAAAACCCAAGATGGGTAGCATAGTCTGTTTATAAGCTTGGAAGTGAGATCTGGTCACTTCTGTTATGTTCTCTTAGTTAGAAGCGAGGCTCATCAAGTCTAACCCATGCACAAAGAGGTACACGAAGTGTGAATAAAAGGAGGCAGGGGCCGCTGGGGGTCGTCTTAGAGGCTGCCAAACGTAGGATGTGGGGTGCTTTTCTTCCAAGCCCAACAAGCAGAAAGGAGAATCCCAGCATGCTGGACCAAAGGGCCTTTTCACATGTGTTTTGTTTGTTATTTTGCACATACATAAAGGAAATGCCATCTTCTAGGTCTTCTGAGAACAACATCTGGAACTTCCTGAGCACACCCCAGTGACAAGTTTGTTCCCTTGTAGAGAAAGATTCCGTTCCTCAGTCTTTACTGACCACTAGTGAAGTGTGGTGGGTACCATGACAGATGGCTGAGTACAAGAGAACAGGAGCCAGCATCGGGGAGGGGGAGAGCAGAGAGGGAACGAGTCGAGGATGTCAACCCATAGATGAATTAAACTGCCCTGAAGGACAGGGAGATGTTAGCCAGGAGTTGGGAGTGAACATTTCAGTTGGTAGCTCAGTGGCTTCCCTGGTGGCTCAGACAGTAAAGAATCTGTCTCCTGCAATGCAGGAGACCCAGGTTTGATCCCTGGGTTGGGAAGATACCCTGGAGAAGGGAATGGCAACCAACTCCAGTATTCTTGTCTGGAGAATTCCATGGACAGAGGAGCCTGGTGGGCTACAGTTCATGGGGTTGCAAAGAGTTGGGTATGACTGAGCAACTAACACACACAGGTCAGAGGAAGCAGAAGTTCAGAGGGAAGAAAAGCATCATGGTTGGGGGTTGACAAGCTCTGGGCTTGTTGGGGAGAATGGCAGGACTGGGGGCTTTAGAAGAACAGGTACCTGGCAGTTAGATAGGCAGCTGATTCTCTAGTTCCCTTTGGATCCATCTTGATGGCCTTGGTCAGATTGGATGAAGGAGCTGGATGCCCTGAGCACAGGGAGATCTGGAATAAGGAAGAAATGAATGGTCAGCAGGATCTCATATGCCCCAACCCCCGCAGCTCGGTTGAGGGACTGTTTCTGAGTCGAGAGCAGGGCCGAGAAGCAAGGTGCAGGGAACAGCATCCTGAGAGAGAACCAGGTAAAGCTGGAACAACTTTCGCAAACCAAATCACGAGCCTGGTTTGATAAGACTGGAAAAGATGGATGTTTTTTCGGGTTACAGTGATATGCCAAGTGTCACAAGCCACCAGTAAATGACCAACTGCCAAACAAGGGATGCTGACACTAAGTCAGGGTCAGAGAGGCTGAGGCTCTCCCAGAGTGGTCTGGACAGGGTGGCACTGCCTGTGGGCCTTATTGCAAGGCGGGGTGCCTGCTGGGTGTGTGCCGTGTCCTGAGCAGTACAGGCGTTCAGGTGTGCTCACCACCACAGGTGCCAGCTCAGAGAAACTGATCGGGTGGGCTCCAGACCCCACATGCACTTCAGAGCAGGGACTTCCATGTCTTGTCACCACCTGCTCATCTAGCTTGACAGCTGTCTCTTAAACTAATGAGTGTAGGAAAGGAGAAGTAGCATCCGCCCCAGGCACGGCCGCTAGAGTACAGGGCTCCCGCGGCTGCTCCTGGGCTCACAGCCCTGAGAACACAGAACTTGGAGTGGAGAGAAGCCTGGGTTTCCCCTGGTTCTCTGGGCTTCCCAGGTCATGTTAATGGTAAAGAACCCACCTGCCAATGTTGGAGACATAAGAGATGCAGGTTTGATCCCTGGGTCGGGAAGATCGCCTGGATATGCGAATGGTTGGGAAGATCCCCTGGAGATGCAAGTGGCAATCCACTCCAGTATTCTTGCCTGGAGAATCCCATGGACAGGGGAGCCTGACGGGCTACCGTCCACACGGTTGCCAAGAGTCGGACACGACTGAAGCGACTTAGCATAGTATGCACAGTAACAACTGCGGACGACTCGTGATGGAGCTTCGGGGTCCTCTTCTGTAAAGCCAGGGGGCCTCGAGAAGTGCTCCTCCACTCTGGCTGTTTATGAGCGTTGGCCAGGGAGCTTTCTGAGGTGCGTGACACGCCAGCCTCCCTGTGACGGAGTCAGCTTTAAGGGCCTGGGCCGAGGCCAGGGCGTCTCCGTTCCTTTCGGCAGACCTGGAATCTGACTTGAGGCCGGGACTCTTGAAGCACTGCCAGTTTCCCGTGTGACTGCACAGCACAGTCACCTGGGGCCCGACGCACACCCTCTCTGCCTCCTGAGGCAGGATCTCCAGGTCAAGGTGAGGCCCAGGGCTCTGCATTTAAGTCTCCTCGGGCATCTCTGATGCTTCAGGTGCACAGAAGTTTGGGGAACACAGGGTGTCCTTACCCAGTTCTGGAACGGGAAAACTTGAATGTGTCCATTCTGTCATTGCTAGGAGTCCTTGGGAAAGGCGCTGGTTCCCTCCGTCCTCACATCAAATAGGATTACAGCAATTCGCCACCGGGTTGTGATGATCAAGAGAGATCCAGTGGTATTGCTGTTTTTGTGATTTTCCTGCTGCCTGAGTGTTCCGGGTACAGGTTTCTACATCGGTGTGTCCTGCTCCACGTCTCTTCGGGTAAAGCCCCCAGCCCCCCGCACCACGTGCCCACAGATGCTTAATCAAAGGACGTAGATGGGGAGAATGAAGGCCCCAGGGCGCTCTGGAGCGTGCCTGCCTCAGAAATACGCTGGGAGAACGAGACCGCGCAGTTTCTAAATCAGTCGTTTGGGCTAGTTTAGCATGAAAGGCTCTGATGAGCCGGGGCTGATCGTCCGTTCTCGCGTCTGGGGAGGCGCGCGGCAGAGGTCCCTGAGAACGCCGTGAACTTCCGGCACGAGTAACGCTGCCCGCCCGCCCTCTGTCGCCAAGAGGGCAGCCCTCTCTGCAGGTGCCGGCCGGAGCGGCCAAGGCAGAGGGCCAAGGCCACAAGGGTGGGCTGAGTGTGTGTCCCAAGACTGCCTCCCACGGCCAAGCCCCCATCCGCTCCCCCTAGGCTGTGTGAGGTCACCATGGTGACTTCCTGTCTCCGGTACATCAGGGCTCCATCAGAGCCAATTGGCGGCAGGTGCAGATAAGGGTCTCTAAGCAGGGGCTGTCAGATGGCCTGTGCCCACCAAGCACAGCATCAATTCTCGCCTGTGCTGGGGCCCACAGAGGACGAGGGAGGCTGGGGGAGGAGGGAGCCCTTTCTATATTTAGCTCCCACTCTGGTACATCCTGGTGGACAGCTTTGAAAGAGGCTGACTTCCAGCCCAGCATGGGAAGGTTTAACATTCCTCAATTAGGCACTCTATGTGGGGTTGTTTTGAGAAGGTTTTTTAAAATATAGATAAAAAGGAAAGCAAGAGGGAAGAGAACAACAAAGCTAAGTTGATTTAGAGCAACAGGGGAAACTGGCCCTAAACATCTTCATCCAGCGATCCACATGCCCATCCCTGGACCCACTGGATATTAAAGGAGGCGTGGCCGGGGCAGGCATTGGAACAAGAGCATCAGAGAAAGGGATTCTCTGGATTGCTGAGCAGTTTGGCCCCTGAGTTGCTGCCCGGAGCAAAGGCAGAACACCTATTTGCCCAGGGCCCTAGATCAGGCTTCCACGTGGTGCTGGGGGTAAAGAACCTGCCTGCCAATGCAGGAGACGCAGGTTTGATCCATGGGTCGGGAAGATCCCCTGGAGTAAGAAATAGCAACCCACTCCAGTATTCTTGCCTGGAGAATCCCTTGGACAGAGGAGCCTGGAGGGCTACAGTCCATGGGTTGCACAGAGTCAGAGTCAGACACGACTGAGCTAGATCATGGCCCTTTGGAGGGGCTTTTGTTTGGGAAGGGGTACAGGAGGAATTTGGGTCACTGAAAATTCCAGCTCATGGCCTGGTGGCCTGAGGGTTTGCTCTAAGCTCCCCCTCTCTCCTCTAAAGCTCTTCAAGACTCATGAAAGGGATGCAGCACAGTAGGGGAGCCAGAGCACTGACAAATTGTTTATTTGCCTGAACTCACCAGGTAATTGCATGTGCCTCGCTTTGCTTTGCTTCGGCTGCTCAGGCTGTGGCCCATTCAGCGGCCTGAAGTAAGCTCCCTCTGCCTGGGGCCTTGTAGGGAGATGAGCACAGGAGAGATTGAGGCTCTGATCCCTTGAGGTTCCTGAGCTCCCAGGAACACAGGGAAAAGGGCCGGAGGACAGGCCTGGAGATCAGATGCTGGTGCAAATGAGTGTCGTGTGAACTAGTGCAGGGCCTGTGGGAGGATCAGTCAGGGGGCCTGGGGAACCGGGACTACAGCAGGAAACCCACCTGGTTCGGACCTTGCACCTTCCCTTCCCCAGCCAGGCTTGTGTGGGCAGTATCTAGCCGACCTGGCATCTTCAGGGATGTCAGTGATGCCAGGTGAGGTGTTCCACCCCAAGTTCATTGCTCTTGCTCTCCGGTCTCTCAGTCGTGTCCGAGTCTTTACTACCCCATGGGCTGCATCACGCCAGGCCTTTCTGTCCCTCACCATCTTCCAGAGTTTGCCCAAGTTCATGTACTAGTCATCATTATTCAAGTTTTGCTTGAATATGATATCAATTACAAATGACCTTGTTGCTTAACGATCAACTTAAAAGACATATCAGAAATCAATGGCTTCTCCTCTGGAGCCTTCACTCTGTCACTCTGAGCCTTGAAGAGAAGGGCCTTCAGAGGCCTGAATCACAGTTGGCCGGGGATGTACCGAATGCATGCCTTCTTCAGGCAGCTGGGCTTTAAGTGAACTGGGATGTGTGGAACATCTTCCTCCCCCCACTACATTCACGAATGTAGCCCTGGTCTGATGGTCACCAGACACTCAGAGACAGTGAACATGTCTGAGTGTATGCCACAGCCTGAAGCCAAAGAGAAAGGGTCCTACCTCCCTCTGCAGACAGCCCTGCCCAGCCCCAAGGCATATCACGTACAGGAATTCCTTCTGACCTTCAGGGATCTGTTTCCAAGCTTCTGCAGTCTGTACTTAAGTATGTCTAGCTCACCAGGCTCCTCTGTCCATGGGGATTCTCCAAGAAAGAATACTGGAGTGGATCGTCATGCCCTCCTGCAGGGAATCATTCCAACCCAGGGATCAAACCCAGGTCTCCTGCATTGCTGGCAGGTTCTTTACAGTCTGAGCCACCAGAGAAGCCCAATATATGTGTATAAGCATTTAGACATATATGTGAATATGTTTATTATGAATCCATATTTCTGTGTATAAGCAATTATGTATCTTTAACAAATTTATTGACCACTATTGGGGAAGCACTATGTATGCTACTGTCTAAAGTGCATTGAAAATGGGCCGGGACGTATGTGAAGCTTGTATGAAGATAATTATGTTATTTGCTGAGCACTAGTAGAGTCCAGGTGGAGAAGGCAATGGCAACCCACTCCAGTACTCTTGCCTGGAGAATCCCATGGATGGAGGAGCCTGGTAGGCTGCAGTCCACGGGGTCGCTAAGAGTCGGATATGACTGAGTGACTTCCCTTTCACTTTTCACTTTCATGCATTGGAGAAGGAAATGGCAACCCACTCCAGTGTTCTTGCCTGGAGAATCCCAGGGACGGGGGAGTCTGGTGGGCTGCCGTCTATGGGGTCTCACAGAGTCGGACACGACTGAAGCGACTTAGCAGCAGCAGCAGTAGAGTCCAGGCAGTGTATTAGGTGCTTGACACCAGTGCCTTCCATTCACGCCTCATGACAGCCTGAAAGTGTTAACCCCATTTTGTAGATGAGAAAACTAAGCATCAGAGAGGTTAAACTCCCCCAGGGGCATAACACAGGAAAGCAGCTGGCAAACATTAGGCTCGAATCCAGAGGATCTCCTGATCCACTAGCCGTGAATTACACACGGTTCTGCCTTCGGGAGCCTTATGCAGATGCTCAGTGAGCACAAACAGGCACATCCACAAACTGCTGCAATGACAGAAGGGGAGGAGGCGGGAGGCGTGCTGTCAGCTTGCGTCTAAACNCAGTAGCAGGTGCAGAATTGCTGGTGGCCTTCCAGCTCTAAGGACCATATTGCAGATCTTTCGTGCTTAGGAATGCCCTTTAGGAAGATGTCAAGGATAAATTTGGGAAGTAATAGAAGGCTAACACCTTGTGCCCATATGCAAATAAGCTAATATGTGGGTGTTCTTGGCAGGATGCTCTCCTTGTTTTGGCAATGAGATGGTTAAAACACCTCTAAAGATTCCTGCTGAATTCTGCCCCAAAGTATGGCTGCAGGCATCATTAGACATCTGCTATAAGGTAGCTACGCCAACATTAGCTATGGGAATGGCGAAAGTATCTCAATACTGAACAAATTCAAGAAAGTCTTTAATCCAGAGGGAACCAACATATGCACCCCTGTTTTCAGGACAGCATTAGCCTGTTTCTTGAAGAAAACCCCAGATATTTCTGCTTCTGTCTGTCGGCACCTTCTCACCCTTTTCTTTGTTGTTTAGTGGCTAGGTTGCATGTGATTATTTTGTGATCCTGTGGACTACAGCCCATCAGGTTCCTCAGTCCATGGGATTTTCCCAGCAAGAATACTGAAGTGGATTACCATTTGCTTCTCCAGGGGACCTGCCTCACCCAAGGATCAAGCCAACATCTCCTGCATTGGCAGGCGGATTCTTTAACATAAGCCACCAGGGAAGCCCTCTTCCTAACCTGCCTGCCCACAAAGACGTCTACGGTGGCAGGCTGCATACACGTCCATGAGTCAGTGGGGGCATCTCAGGACATCTCACCCTTTAATGTGAAGGGCTTCCAGAGATGAGAAGGTTAGTCTCTAATCATTATATGTAATGCAAAAAAAGCAGGGGTGAGGGAAGATAATTACCCCTTCCACCCCGGAAGTGTAGCAGAACGAGTCTGAGGCAGGTGAAGCTAAAAGCCTGTGTCACCCAGTGCTATTTGTAAAAGTGAGGAAGGCAAAGGAAGGGGAGAGGAGTCACTTAAATTGTCAAATTAAGTCTGGGCTCTAATGCCTTCCTTTCTCAGTTCTCTCAGCCCTCATTATGTCTGACTCATTTGACAGTGGAAAGGGCAGTGTCCCAGTTCTCCATAATTTTTCCCGGTAATTCTGACTATTAAGATTTTCTAGGTCATTGTCGTAATGGACCATTTTTCTTCCTCGTCCAGCAAGTCGCACTATCTTTCTCTGGTACAACATGCTGGGAGGATGTGGAAGTATAGTTACCAGAGTTGGGAGGGGGGTTGCATCATTGCACAGCCCTGAACACCTTAAAAGGCACCATGCAAAGTGTCCCTATTTTATAGGTGAGGAGAGAGAGGAACTGTGATACTGAATGATTCGGCCAGGGCCACAGGGCTCTTGAGTGGCCGAGAGGGCTTGAACCCAGGTTTCCCAATTCAGTGATCTTACTAAGCACATTCTCCAAAAGCAGTGTCTTCCCAACAAGTTTCCTTTGCTCCTTTTATTTTTTAATTTATTTTATTGACGTATAGTTGATTTACAATGTTGTGTTAATTTCTGCTGTATAGCAAAGTGATTCAATTACATATGTATATTCTTTTTCATATTCTTTTTCATTATGGTTTATCATAGGATATTGAATATAGTTCCCTGTGCTGTACAATAAGACCTAGTTGTTTATCCTTTCTATATATGATAGTTGGCATCTGCTAGTCCCAGACTCCCAACCCATCCCTCTCCCATCTTCCCTTCCCATTGGGAACCACAAGTCTGTTCTCTGTACCCATGAGTCTGTTTCTGTTTCATAGATAAGTTCATTTGTGTTAATATTTTAGATTCCACATATAAGTGCTATCATATGGTATATGTCTTTTTCTTTCTGACTTAATTCACTTAGTAGATAGCATATTCAAAAGCAGAGACATTACTTTGCCGACTAAGGTCTGTCTAGTCAAGGCTATGGTTTTTCCTGTAGTCATGTATGGATTTGAGAGTTGGACTGTGAAGAAGGCTGAGTGCTGAAGAATTGATGCTTTTGAACTGTGGTGTTGGAGAAGACTCTTAAGAGTCCCTTGGACTGCAAGGAGATCCAACCAGTCCATTCTGAAGGAGATCAGCCCTGAGATTGCTTTGGAGGGAATGACGCTGAAGCTGAGACTCCAATACTTTGGCTACCTCATGCGAAGAGTTGACTCATTGGAAAAGACTCTGATGCTAGGAGGGATTGGGGGCAGGAGGAGAAGGGGACGACAGAGG
>SJYV01017206.1:461513-573032 GCA_006410875.1 Neotragus pygmaeus | reverse complement strand
TGTGTGTGTGTGTGTGTGTGTGTGTGTGTATGCACACACTGAAGGTGGGATGAGGCAGACAGAGAGAAATAGAGACGGAAACAAGGGACAGGGAAGATTATAATTAATCTACATCAAATTATACCTATACCTGTGAGAGGAGTGTGTTAATAGTGGGGGATAGGAGAGAAAAGAAGAAAGCCCCCCCCTCTTTTTTTTTAACTTTCAAGGAAACGACCTTGGCAGTGGAGGACAGTTGCAAGATACGTTCTCCTTTTATTTAACGTATTTTCCTCGAGAAAAGAAAAGCCTTATATAGTGTACCACTAAGCCAACATAATTCAAATTGCCATTTGGAAAGCGTAATTAGATCAGCATATTTGAAATCTTTCTGGAATTTGGAGTTATGATCCAGCCATATAAGAAATCTGAAGGTACTCAAACTATTTCATTTTCTCTCAAGGACACTTTGAATAAAGTCTTATAGTTCAAAAGAAAGCTCCCACTATCTGCTTAATACCTTAATACCTTAATTATTTGTGATACCTTATCTTGGTTACCACTGATACCTTGCTTTCTAAATCCTGTTTGCCAAGTTTTTCTTTCAGTATCACAAGTAGCTTTTATTCTTGGCACCCAGAAAATGGGTCATTAATTTTCTTTCCAAGACTGCCTGATTTGGTTAGCTTGAGTTTGTTTGTGACATTATCTCAAACGATGTTCATTTGGCCAGTTTTATTTTATTCTATACACATGGGTATATTAATATAAAGAAATCAGATTAGGTGAATACTTAGACTAAGCTTTAATCCCCCTACAGTGTCTGTTAGGTAGACCTTCTTTATCCGTCTTCTTTAAAAAGCATTAATAAACATAGCACCAAGGAGCGGGACCTTTATAAGAAAATTCCAGAACATCTTTGCGTCAACTCCTCTCTCGTTCATACTCTGCTTTCCCTCATATCCACAGATGGGTCTCTGCTGCTGACGGAGACAGAAAATTAAAAGGCAGCTGATGGCCCTTGGGTCTGGTTTTTGACATCAGAAGTCTGCTTTGAATCTTCTCCTTTAACAGTCTCAAATGAGGCATGCATCTTTGGAATGTCATACTCCAGAGGAGCCCCACTCCTTTATTAATAACAGAACTTTCTGCCAGGATGAAGTGGCTTCTCTCCCTGCAGTGCCATTTGGTTGCCACTTGCCATATGTGGCTACAGAGCACCTGAAATGCTGCTTATAAGAGTGAGGGGCTGCATTTTTCAATTTTGTTCATTTTAGGCCATTTAACTTGAAATAGCCACATGTGCCCAGGAGGTGTCATGCTAGGGAACTTCAAAAAGCAGTCATCTCGTGGCATGCTCTTCAGGAGAAGCAGCGTGGTAGATTGGAATCCAGCCTTTTCTTGTTATTATCTCTGGGGTTTTAGGCATGCTACATGTGTCTCTGAACCTCAAATTCCTTGCTGGAAAGAGTCCGTGTAAAAACACTTCCTTGCATGAGATAAGTCACTCACAATGTGCGTACAACACATGAAGACACTCTGGAAATAGTTATTTAAAAATAGAAAAAGGAGGCCATGAGGTAGAGGACTTGAATACAACCTCAGCATCTGTATTTGAGGTAGTGAATTAAGAACTAAAATTTTCGGAGTTTGTCATCTCTTATTTAATTCAGTGAGTTGATAATTCCCGGCCTGCCTATTTGAGAGGATCTCTAGGTCCTGAAATTGTTGCCTCCTGTCTTCACTGAGTCTGTTCCCATTCTACCCCATCTCCTCTCTCATGTGGAGGGCACAGCAGCCTCCTCCCAGGCCTCCTTGCCTCTACTCTCCTCAGATTCCAATTTTGTACTGTGCCGTGAGCTTTGAGATTTGACCTCTGTGCTGTCCTTCATCTAAAGATTCAAGTGTGTACCCTTCCAAATGGCAACAGAAGACAAGCCGGGAACTGGCTCTCACGTAAACATCCATTCTTTATTTCCTTCCCCAAAGGGAATCCTGGGCTTCCTGACCTCCTTCCATGCTCCTGTCACACACCACATGTCCTGCTGTTTCTCACCCCCATGGTTTTGCTGTCCCTGTGTCTGCAAAGTCCTTCTCTCCGCCGCCATCAGCACCCCTCACTTTTGATTCACTTCTCATGCACTAATTTAGCACTCAACTCAAGACAAGCTGCCCAAAACCCTGTGACCCCATCTTCCCTAACCCTCACCCCCAAACCAGGCGGCATCCTCATTTTCTTCCAGACGAAGGACTCTTTGAACATACACTGTTGTTCTCTCTCTTTCTTCCCTGTGAGACCAAAATCTTCCTGAAAGAAAATCTCAATGCTCACTGGCCTTTATAACCTAAATATGTGATAGTTCTAGCTCAGAAAGGTTTATTGAGAAGATGAGATTGTCCCAGGGATGCCAGGGAATAATGCAAGTGGAGGCATTTTCAAAATGGCAAAGCATGCCAAAGATAAAAGGTGGGACTGTTTTAATTAAACGGTCCCGCTGACTTGGTGTCTGTCTCCTGCTGACCAGCTTTATCACAAGTCAAGAGCTCACCCCTCATGGTTCCAGCTGTCTGAATGTTTCTCACCAGGTGGGCTAGACAACTCCATTTCAAAACAGAATGTTTCCTCTTCCCTCTGCTCCTCACTTGCTAGCTCATGGCCCATTGCTACAAGTACTCTTGTTTACTGTCCACTCATGAATGCTGGAATCCTCAAACTAGGCTGTGCCCCTAATACATGCCAGGTGTATATTTCCTCCTCCTGTACAAAACAGCCTTGAGTTTCTTAAGGAGGACATAATAAAGTGTTTCCAAAAAGCTAGGATTCCCTGATGCTGTGAGTTGGAATGATTCCTTACTGGAAAATAGTCTTCCTGAGAATATGTGGAATAGATAGGCCTCAGCCACCTTTGAGTCAGGTTAGGCAGCTTCAGAACCCCTCTTGACTAGAGATTGGTAATGTATGACTCTCAGGACAAACCTCACCCATTTCTTTGTATGCCTGTATGCATGAAGCTTTATTGGAACATAGCAATATCCATTTGTTCATGGATCATCTCTGGTTGCTTTCACACCACAGTGATTGACTTAACTAGTTGAGCTAACAGCTAGTTGAGCTTAACAAACTATATGACTTGCAAGGCCTGAAATGTTTACTATGTAGCTCTTCACAGAAAAAAAAAAAAAAAAAGGCCTGACTTCTGTTCTAAAGCAGGTTACTTTTTTAAGCTTATTTTTTTTCAGTTTTATTGAGATATAACTGACCTTCAGATAAGTATGTATAAGGTATGCAACATAATGATTTGACTTGTGTATACTGTGAATTGATCACCACGGTAAGATTAGTTAGCATACTTCATCTCATACAGAAAGAAAAAAAGAAAAAAAAATTTCCTTGTAATGAAAACTTTTAGGATTTACTATCATAACTTCATATATACCATACAATAGTGTTAACTGTAGTGATCATGTACATATCTAATNTAAGGTATGCAACATAATGATTTGACTTGTGTATACTGTGAATTGATCACCATGGTAAGATTAGTTAGCATACTTCATCTCATACAGAAAGAAAAAAAGAAAAAAAAAATTCCTTGTAATGAAAACTTTTAGGATTTACTATCATAACTTCATATATACCATACAATAGTGTTAACTATAGTGATCATGTACATATCTAATACTTATTCATTGTGTAACTGGAGGTTTGTAAATTTTGACCAACTTAAACCAGTTATCTAGTGGAGGTGATGGAATTCCAGTTGAGCTGTTTCAAATCCTGAAAAATGATGCTGTGAAAGTGCTACACTCATGCCAGCAAATTTGGAAAACTCAGCAGTGGCCACAGGACTGGAAAAAGTCAGTTTTCATTCCAATTCCAAAGAAAGGCAATGCCAAAGAATGCTCAAACTACCACACAATTGCACTCATCTCACATGCTAGTAAAGTAATGCTCAAAATTCTCCAACCCAGCCTTCAGCAATACGTGAACCGTGAACTCCCTGATGTTCAAGCTGGTTTTAGAAAAGGCAGAGGAACCCGAGATNACATGCTAGTAAAGTAATGCTCAAAATTCTTCAAGCCAGGCTTCAGCAATATGTGAACTTTCTGATGTTCAAGCTGGTTTTAGAAAAGGCTTCAGCAATACGTGAACTCCCTGATGTTCAAGCTGGTTTTAGAAAAGGCAGAGGAACCAGAGATCAAATTGCCAACATCTGGTGGATCATGGAAAAAGCCAGAGAGTTCCAGAATAACATCTATTTCTGCTTTATTGACTATGCCAAAGCCTTTGACTGTGTGGATCACAATCAACTGTGGAAAATTCTGAGAGAGATGGGAATACCAGACAACCTAACCTGCCTCTTGAGAAATCTGTATGCAGGTCAGGAAGCAACAGTTAGAACTGGACATGGAACAACAGACTTGTTCCAAATAGGAAAAGGAGTACGTCAAGGCTGTATATTGTCACCCTGCTTATTTAACTTCTATGCAGAGTACATCATGAGAAACGCTGGACTGGCAGAAACACAAGCTGGAATCAAGATTGCCGGGAGAAATATCAATAACCTCAGATATGCAGATGACACCACCCTTATGGCAGAAAGTGAAGTACTAAAGGGCATCTTGATGAAAGAGGAGAGTGAAAAAGTTGGCTTAAAGCTCAACATTCAGAAAACGAAGATCATGGCATCTGGTCCCATCACTTCATGGGAAATAGATGGGGAAACTGTGGAAACAGTGTCAGACTTCATATTTTTGGGCTCCAAAATCACGGCAGAAGGTGACTGCAGCCATGAAATTAGAAGATGGCTAGTCCTTGGAAGAAAAGTTATGATCAACCTAGATAGTATATTCAAAAGCAGAAATATTACTTTGCCGACTAAGGTCCATCTAGTCAAGGCCATGGTTTTTCCAGTGGTCATTTATGGAAGTGAGAGTTGGACTGTGAAGAAGGCTGAGCGCCGAAGAGTTGATGCTTTTGAACTGTGGTGTTGGAGAAGACTCTTGAGAGTCCCTTGGACTGCAAGGACATCCAAGCAGTCCATTCTGAAGGAGATCAACCCTGGGATTTCTTTGGAAGGAATGATGCTGAAGCTGAAACTCCAGTTCTTTGGCTCCTCATGAGAAGAGTTGACTCACTGGAAAAGACTCTGATGCTAGGAGGGATTGTGGGCAGTAGGAGAAGGGGACGACCAAAGATGAGATGGCTGGATGGCATCACGGACTCGATGGATGTGAGTCTGAGTGAACTCCGGGAGATGGTGATGAACAAGGAGGCCTGGCATGCTGCAATTCATGGGGTCGCGTAGAGTTGGACACGACTGAGTCACTGAACTGAACTGAATATATCACAGAGAAGTTGACTTTTAAAAAAATCAATTGTTTTACAAGAGGGAAACTTTCAGTATAAGATTTTTGCATCAGGTCACTGACTAGTCAAAAATATATTGTGATGATTAATCTTATGTTTCAATTTGGCTAGATATAGGGAACAGTTGCTTAGTCAAACACTAATCTAGACATCTGTAAAAGTATTTTTAAGACATGATTAACATTTACAATAAATTGCTTTAAGTAAAGCATAAGTAGGTGGGCCTCATGTAATCAGATGAAAGCCTGAAAGGCAGACGTTTCCTGAAGAAGAAAGAATTCTGCTTTCAGACTGTGTTTCTACCCTTCAAAGTCAAGGCTACAACATCAGCTTTTACTTCCATTTCCAGCCTGCCAGCTTGCCCTATGGATTTGAGGCTTGGCATCAGTCATAATCATATAATTTTCAAATCTCTCTAGATATAAATACATATATAGATATAACCTATTATCCTGTTGATGTTACTTCTGTATTTTGAGTTCTTTGCAAAGATATTTTTAACTCACAGTACTCTAAAGTTGTTAATGTCTTTTCCCCCTGATTTTATTAAGTGCTCTGCTTATGATGTTTATTTCAGTGATCAGCAAGTATTAGGAATATACCTAGTTCAAAAGAAAGTAAATAAAAATTAAACATCTATTTTTATACATCTATGAATCAAATTTGAAATTCACAGAAACGCATGGAAATAGTACTTTATCACTTAGACAGAGAAGATTTAATCATGTATTAGAAGATAATATCCAAATGAATAAATTTTATTTTTGGCAAGTAAAATATTCCATAAAGTTTTGAAATAAAAAGTAATTTCCATTTTCTATTGAACAATGCCACATATCCAGCTGAAGATTTATATTAATGATGTCTCAAATGCACTAGCAAGTCTTTTGTTCAGTCAAATATTTGCATCAGCTTGATCAACTTTACTTTCAGCTCAATTCTTCTTTGATTTAGCATATGAAAGGAAAATATCTTTTTTATTTGATTTAACTGAATTTAAATTGGAAATAATTGATTTCCTTTTATTCTTTAGACTTGAAAAACTCTGAAATGAGTTTTATTTGAGTCAAAATTATTCATTCATTCATTTAAAATCTTAATATTAGGGATTGCTCTGTCTGTCCAGAGGCTAAGACTCTGCACTCCCAAAGCAGAGGTCCTGGATTCAATCCCTGGTCAGGGAACTAGATCCCACATGTCACAATTAAGAATTCATATGCTGCAACTAAAGAGCCTACATGCCACAATTAAGTATAGCTAGGTCTTAAATAAAAATAAATATTAAATAAAATTAAACAAAAAACTTTATAATAATAATTATCTATTGCAAGTATTGGATCTAGAGGATTTCAAATACCAAGAGTGGGACCAAAAGTCCTAGGCTGTGGTTACTACCCTATAATGCTCACCTCCCCTTGAGGAGACACTGCACACTTGTAGTCTAATGACTAAGGAAGCCGCGTCTAATTAAATCTCATGATAAGATGTAGTATCAGTAAGTGCTACAGTAATTTGGAGAAGAAATTAATGCATGTTTAGTACAAGAAACAGAAAAGTATCCCCTGGCACCCAGGAGCTTGCCTGGTATTATCATGCTTTAGTTCTGAGTTATCTTTGGACTCACAGTAATGCATGGATAACCTCTTGCCAAATATAAACAATTTCACAGAATGTTAACAGCAGACAAGGCCACTCTACATGACTGTGATCGATCAAGACAAAACCAAAACCACTCTGCAAGCATGCCTAAACACAAGCAAAACACGAACATTGTCCACACCACAAAAGTGACAAAACGGTCCCTATCTGGCCAATATGAGTAACTATTATTTCCCCTCTCCTTCTTTTCTTTAACAATTTATTAAAGAAAGCAGGTGGTTTGTCCTGTAGCGCTTCCCATGATAGTTACCCTAAAAAGAGTGACTGTTGCTCCTTTACTGATTTCAGTGGTAGGCTTGAGCTAGCCTAATTTCCTCTTAGAGAAGATTTGTTAAGATAGTCAACCATAGCCCAAATCTTGTAAGTCTTTTCTAATGCCTTCGTTTCCCTTGCTGCTACGGTAATTAACCCAAATTGTTAGTTAATAATAATTAACGCAATAAAGTATATAACACAGTACAAATATGTTTATGGTGGTCTTTGGCTAGAGAGCATTGGAAGTTAAACTCAAGAAAATGAGGGCTCTCTCTCTCTCCTATCGGTCGACTCCGAACCACCAGGTTCCAGACCATTAAAGGACCTCAACAAGTGGCGCCCAGAACAGGAGCTTGGTACGCGTAGGCAAATTCGGACAGAGTGACCTCAGGGCCTATTGAGGCCGGTGGTCAAATGGACAGAGAGAGGACCAATTATTTCAACTAATGACTCTATACATATGCTCCCTCCCTAGAACATGAAGGAGCCATCACACCCTGGGGAGGAAGGAAAACTAATTAACATTCGTTCTGCCTCCAAAAGAAGACTTTTGGACATTGCTTGGATTATTTACTGCCCTTTCTTTGTCTGTAAACCATGTTTATACTACTGAGACTTTAGGGAAAGAGTTAGGAAAAAACAAAAAACATTATAGAAAGGGTTTACTTATAAAAAAACTTTACTTATACTCCTGTTCATTGGGGCAAATGTCAAACCAAATTTAAAAAATAACTGTTTGTGGCTAATCATACAATTGTTGATTGGGGACCCCATGGTATGTGGTTATCTGACGGCCCAGATGATATTAACAACACTGTGTATGATATGGAAGGTCACTGTCACTACTATGACAAAGGACTTCTTGAGTGGCTTGATGGTGGATTAGCCCTACCTCGTCCTAGAATTGTCCTCGATAAACAGAGTGGGCCTGAACGATGGGACATTTGGAAACTTGCTGCTAGCACCAGAGCACGGAAGAACTTAGAACTCGGACCGGACATTTCATAGGGACCAGTCATGGTCATAGTAACTATTTCTTTTGCTATAATCAGTCATATTTTATACAGGCTTGTGTCCCACTTCCTTTTGCTATAGCCATAGAAAATTTACAATTTAATAAGACTTTTAAGTTCTATAACTTGTATTAATTGCAAACGATATACTTTTCTTAACCCCTCTATTTCTTTAAGGTACTCAATTTTGTGTTACTCCTGTTCAATTCAATCATAGTGCCTACTACTGGAAACAAATCAAATTTCATTTACAATATATGCATGATAATGCTTCTCTGAATGTACAACTACTACAAAAAAAAACCAAAAAACTGTAAAACTTTTTCTGAAAACCTGCCCTCTTCCCCTAATTTGTAAACTTTAGCTGAACAAGTTATCTGGGCTAGACCCGCGAAGATGGTTTCAAAGTACTACCCACAGTATAGTGTCTGGAACTGTAACTTCGGTGATTGCCTTGATAATTATATTTGTTGTTTACCATCGCCTTTCTATAAGGTTGGTTAATACTAACCAAACTCATTTGGTCTTTTTTTTTTTTTTACATATATAATAAAATAGGGGGAATTGTCAGGAAGCATTTAACAGGAGGCTTCCTGTGTGCTGTTTCGGATCTGTCAGGAATTCTCTGTTCCTTATTAATTCCTGAATATTCAGGAATTAAGAGGAGAGGCAAGCCTGGGGGGGTGGATGCGGGTGCTGAGGAATCCAGGCATTTCCTTTGTTAGTTTTTCTATATGGTGATAAGTACCCTCTCTCTCTCTCTCTCTAATATGGATCGCCTATGTTTTGTAAGTCTGGAATTTTAATCTTTATCTTTGCTGAGAATAACTATAGTATATATGCCCACACCATGTTGATTAAAACACCTGTGCTCCAAAAAAAAAGAAAAGAAAAGAAAATGAGGAACTGTGAGATTGAACTTAACAGATCTTCAACACATGCCATGAAAGTGTAGACAGGAATGACAGGATATATTAGCAACAAAATTTGGAAAAAATAAATCATAACCATGGACTTCAACAGGGCATGTGGGCCTATTCTGAGCAGACAGTCAATTTCTGAAACTCACAGCACATGTGATTTTTGGAAAAGGTAAAATGTCTACTACATAGGCCAGAGGCTTCAAACAGCAAGTCTCCCAGGTAGCAAAAGTGCCACAAATAGAAGCCCAGGATGGACAAGAGCCTCTCGGCCTGTAAGGGTTACTAAAAGTAAGATGCTGCGAGAAGCAAGTAATGTTAGTTATTAATAATTTACCAGTGGTGAGGAAAACTGATGAGGGGGTTGCTTGGGAACTAATCTATGAGTTGGTACTAAAGAAATCAATGAAAAGAGATACAGAAGCAAGGGGAGGAGAACAGTGAGAACAGAAGCATGTAAGAAGCAGTTGCTCAAATAAATAGCAGCTATGTGGTTAATTTTGTGTTAATTTAACTGGGACATGGGGTGCCCAGATTAAACATTATTTCTGGGTATGTTTTTGAGGGTGTTTCAGATGAGATTATACTTTGTGTTTGTTGTTGTTGTTTTGCTTTTCAAAAAAATATTTATTTTCCCCAGCAGTGCTAGTGGTAAAGAATCCACTTGCCAATGCAGGAGATGCAGGAGGTGTGGGTTTGAGCCCTGGGGTGGGAAGATTTCCTGGACGAGGGCATGGCAACCCACTCCAGTATTCTTGCCAGAAAGAATCCCATGGACCAAGGAGCCTGGTGGGCTATAGTCCCTTGAGTAATAAAGAATCAGACACAACTGAGCAATTGACCACACACACACACACACACACACACACCTATTTGGCTATGTCGGATTGTAGTTGTGGCACACAGGATCTCTTGTTGCACATGCGGGCTTCTCTCCACTGTGGAGCACTGGCTCAGTAGTTGGGTTCAGCATGTGGGATCCTAGCTTCCCAACTAGCAATCAAACATGCCTCTCTTGCGTTGGAAGGTGGATTCTTATCCACTGGACCACCAGGGAAGACCTAAGATTGGAATCTGAATTGGCGATTCAGTAAGCCAGTATGTCCTCTCCAGTGTGGATGGGCATCATCGACTCCACTGAGAGCTTGAGAGAACAAAAGCAGAGGAAGGGAGGACATGACCCTTCCTGCCAGCCTGTTTGAGCGTCTCCTGCCCTTGGGCTGGGATTTACACCGTTGGCTTTCCTGGGTCTCCAGCTTGCAGACTGCAGCTCATGGGATTTCTCAGCCTTTATAATCATGTAAGCCAATTTCTCATAATAAATCTCTTCCTGTACATAGCCCCTTGGTTCTGTTTCTCTGGAGAGCCCTGACTAAAGCAAAAGCCTTGCTTATTTCTCTTTAAATCCTCAGGCTTCTCATCTTTAAATACAGATAATCTCTACCTTGCTGTGATATGAAGATTAAATACATACAGTAGACTTTCAAAAATATGTTCATTTAATTATTCATCCACTCATGTTTGTGTTTAACAAATATTTATTAAACCCTGATTGTGGATCAGATTTTGTGCTCAGTAGGTAAAGGAACAACTGTGAAATAGCTTTGGGTTTGAACCACCTCTTTTTCCCACTGCCAATGTACTCCTTTAAATTCCTAAATGATTAACATCCATCTTAACTAGTTTTCTTGCCTTTCGTATCTTTACCTGCCCCTAGCCATTTCCAATGTTCTGATGCCAAAACAAAGTACCAGCCATTATTTCCCAGTTTGAACCCTTTAGAAGGTTCCCCCCCTGCCACACACACAAAATACAAATTCCTTGGCACAACATTCAGAACTTTCCACAATTTCTCTCCAATCTATCTTTCTAATCTTGTTTCACTACTGTCCTTACATGGGACTCTCATGAAATTAAACATGGCTTCCAAATATGTCACAAACTTTCTGGCCTCATATCTTATATGATTTTCTCTGCTTGGACTGTCCTCCCCTAGATTTGAATGTTCAGATTCTACCCATCTGTTACATGAAATTGTTCTCAAGTTCTTCATCTCTAATTAAGTCCTTCCTCCCTACACTATAATATATATATTATATATATAAGAATATATAAAAATAATATATAAATACATATATATCAGAATACATATATATATATCAGAAAGATCATTCTTGTTTCAGTGTTTCAGTGAGGAGACTACATGCAGAGGTTAGACTTCTTTGAGTTCCATTGGTATATCATGCTTTAGACAACACAGAATTTACACTTGCTTTTCTGTCTGCCTAGAGTCGTCTTGCACTTATTTTCACAGTAATTAACTCTGATTCTGGGCTTCCTTGGTAGCTCAGTTGGTAAAGAATCCACCTGCAATGCAGGAGACCCCGGTTGGATTCCTGGGCCAGGAAGATCCACCGGAGAAGGGAAAGGCTACCCAGTCTAGTATTCTGGCATGGAGAATTCCATGGACTGTATAGTCCATGGGGCCCCAAAGAGTTGGACGTGACTGCGTGACTTTCACTTTTCACTTTCACTTTCAAATCTGCTCTGCTCCAAATCTCAACTGATTTTTCAATTTTTTGAGGAAAACCTTTGCTCACCCTGCTAAATCAAATCCTTCTATCATCAGTCTTACTGTGGTTATAGCATTTGTCATAGTTTTTCAGGTGGTTATTTGTTTAAAATCCACTTTCCAAAAAAAAAGTCTACCTTTCATCAAAAGAGACTATCCCTGGCTTTGTTAACAACTGTATGCTGAGTATCTAGCAATGCATCCTTATATGGTTCTTCATAAATAGTTGTTGAAAGAAATAAAAAAATAATCATAAATGAATTCTATGGCAAAAAAAAAAGGCACATCAAAATCTTCTAGAGCATGCTCTGGGTCAATAGAATTTCTACATTTAAAATATAATGGTATTTGATGCTTATAATTATTAACCAGACCTCCAGATAGATTCTGAATCAAAGAAAGATTTGATATATTTTCATTTATTTAAAAGCCACTAGATTGGTCATATGTTCCAATATTTCTAAGTTAAATGTAACACATGAAATATTACCATATTTTAAAAACATTTTCAATATTGAAATTGAAATAAAGATACTGTATGTAATTTTAAACAAATATTGCCAACTGATCTTCACAATATATGTCAAGTTCAACCACTTCTTACTTTCTCTTGTGCATCTATTTTAATCCAAACCTCTATTTACTCTTGCCTGGATTTCAGTTGAATTAACTAATCACCCTGTTTTCATTCCGTTCTCCTGAAAGTCTAGATCCCACTCAGTAGCATCTTTCAGAATATAGATCAGGTTTCTCTTTTCCTGTTCTCAACTATTCAAGTCATCTATTGCTGCAAAATAGGTAATCTAACCACAGCTGCTGCTAAGTTGCATCAGTCATGTTCAACTCTGTGCGACCCCATAGACGGCACCCAACAGGCTTCTCCATCCCTGGGATTATCCAGGCAAAAATACTTGAGTGGGTTGCCATTTCGAGGTGTAAAATAGCTACCATTTTATTTTGCTCAGAAATTGTACTTGACACAATGAAGATTGTTCATCTTTGCTTCCCAGTGAGCCTCAGCTGTGGTCATCTGAATGGCGGGAAGTGGCTGGAACAATTCTGCTAGGGTCATATGTCTGGAGCCTTGATTTTTCTCCATCTAATGTCTGCTGAGGGTGGATTGACCCAGATGACTTCTTCACTCATGTCTGGCAGCTATTCTGGAATGGGTGGAACAGCTAGGGCTAGCTGGACACTTTCCTATGTTCCTCTTCCTATAGAGCTCTCTGCATGATTAGTTTGAACTTCCTAACAACCTGATGATTCCAGAATTGTCAGACTCCTTATTTAGCAGCTGGTAGATTCCAAGGTATCCAGGCTTCTGAGCAGAAGCCTCAAGGCTTCTCATGACCTGTTTTTGTTTCCAAATATCACTTCTGCTGCATTCTATTTAAAAAGTTACTGTGGCCAACCCAGATTCAAGGGGAGGGAATTAGAGATCTCTCAATGGAGGGATTAGCAAATAATTTGGAGCCATTTTTAGTTGACTACACTTCTCATTTTACTCAGAGTCCTTACTTTTCAGGGTTGTTTGATGCCCTGTACCACCCGTTTGCTGTTTCTTTTCCAGACCCATATTTTATTAATCTTCCCCTTGTTATCCTCCTATCTGTTTCTCAAATGTACCAGTTATGTTCCTATCAAAGGCCTTGTCATTTCAGTTTTTTATTCATGGCTATTTCCTCTGCCTGGATTTCTTGTCCCCAGATAACTGTAGATCTTACTGCATGCTTCATTCAAGTGTCTACATACATGCTGTCATCTCTACAGAGAGCATCCTTGACCACTTTTGTCACTCTATTCTCCAACTCTTGATTTTTCTGCATTGCACTTATACTTGTTCTTCTGTATTTTGTATATCTCCCTCTCTAGTATGTAATTTTCAGGAGCACAAACCCCCTTTTTATCACTGTAGCCACAGAGCCTAGAGTAGTGCCTCATATTTACTAAGTGCTCAGTGAATGCTTTTTTTCCAAAAATAAATGAGTAACTCTTAAAACCAGCTGTCGATCTGATTAATAAAATCCTATCTCTATAGAGTATATACAAAGGGGCTTCCCTGGTAGCTCAGTGAAGAAACTGCCTGCAATGAAGGAGACCAGATTAAATCCCTGGGTCAGGAAGATGTCTTGGAGGGAGAACCCCATGGACAGAGGAGCCTGACGGGTTATAGTCCATGGGGTCCAAGAGTCAGACACGACTTAGTGACTAAACCACCACTATAAAGTATATACTGATATATCTTTCAGTTATTATACATCTGTTGTAACTAAGACTATTAAGACTTGGGAGTAAAAGTGCCATTCTCAACAGGCCAGTTGGAGCTGACACCAAATCAGAACTGGTCCCAAACAGACATGGTTCTTGGTTCTTTTTTTTTTTTTAATTTTATATTGGGGCATAATTGATTTATAATGTTGTATTAGGTTCAGGTGTACAGCAAATGATGCAGTTATACATATAGCCATTAAAAAAAATCCTTTCCCATCTAAGTTATTACAGAATATTGAGTAGATTTTCCTATGTTATACAGTAGGTCCTTGTTGATTATATATTTTATAAACAATAGGGTGTAATTGTTAATCCCAAACTCCTAATTTATCTCTCCCCCACTACTTTTCTCCTTTGGTATCCATAAGTTTGTTTTCAAAGTTCATGAATCTATTTCTCTTTTGTAAATAAGTTCATGTGTATCATCCTTTTAGATTCCTCATATAAGTGATATCATATGATATTTGTCTTTCTCTGACTTACTTCACTTAGTATGGGAATCTCTACAACAATTCGTGTTGCTGCAAATGGCATTATTTCATTCTATTTTACAGCTGAGTAATATTCCATAGTATACTGCACCACATCTGCATCCATTCCTTTAGGTCACTTTCATGTCTTGACTATTGTAAATAACGGTACTATGAACACTGGGGTACATGTATCTTTCTGAATAATGTTTTCCTCTGGATATATGCCCAGGAGTGGGATTGCTGGATCATATGGAGTTCTGTTTTTAGTTGCTTTTTTAAAAAAATAAATTTCCATACTGTTCTCTATAATGGCTATACCAATTTACATTCCCACCAAGAGTATAGGAGGGTTCCCTTTTCTTCACATCCCTTCCACGATTTATTGTGTGTAGAGTTTTTTGATGATGGCCATTCTGATCAGTGTGAGGTAATTACTCAATTGTAACTTTGATTTGCATTTCTCTACTGATGTTGCGTATCATCAGAACAGACATGTGTCCGGATTCTTTATCTGGTTCATTTAGAGAATATAAAATGCACTCTAATCAAGACAAATACAAAAGATAAAAAATCAATATATTTTAGAAGAATAGATGTCCTAAGGCATAATTATTCATGATATTAACAAAGAAAAAGATTTAATATACAGGAAAATCACTAATGATATGAGCCATTCTTGTAAAACGTAGAGCTATAAGGAGTAAGTGGAGAGTGAAAAAGTTGGCTTAAAGCTCAACATTTAGAAAACGAAGATCATGGCATCTAGTGCAATCACTTCATGGGAAATAGATGGGGAAACAGTGGAAACAATGTCAGACTTTATTTTGGGGAGCTCCAAAATCACTGCAGATGGTGACTATAGCCATGAAATTAAAAGACATTTACTCCTTGGAAGAAAAGTTATGACCAACCTAGATAGCATATTTAAAAGCAGAGACACTACTTTTCCAACAAAGGTCCATCTAGTCAAGGCTGTAGTTTTTCCTGTGGTCGTGTATGGATGTGAGAGTTGGACTGTGAAGAAGGCTGAGCACCAAAGAATTGATGCTTTTGAACTGTGGTATTGGAGAAGACTCTTGAGAGTCCCTTGGACTGCAAGGAGATCCAACCAGTCCATTCTGAAGGAGATCACCCTGGGATTTCTTTGGAAGGAATGATGCTGAAGCAGAAACTCCAGTACTTTGGCCACCTCATGCAANTCATCTGCATATCATATCTGAGGTTATTGATATTTCTCTCGGCAATCTTGACTCCAGCTTGTGCTTCTTGCAATATCCAAGACACTTCAAATTATTTTTGGACCAAGGTAGAGAATAAACAAAATTCTGAGCATAATACCCATTAAGTAACCACTAAACACTAAATTACCCAAATTTCTCTACTGTCTTAAAAGGTTGTAAATATTGGCCCCTTTGCTGGCTAAATAGCTTGAGCTTTCTTGCTGGGAGATATTGATAAAAAGAGAAAATGATTATATTGGCAGAAAGACTGCTTTAGAGTAAGCACTAATTATATGAAATGCATTTATTTTTCCAAACAGTTTGGAAATATTTTTCATGTTATATTAATAGAAACACAATGTGGTAAATCATGGAATTTAGGAGACATAGTGGGAAAAATAGAAATGTCAGTGAGGACCGCCCAGTGTCTAGACACTTGGGACCCAGGAATATGGCAGGGTATCTACATGGATAGAGCTTCTCTGGCGGCTCGGATGGTAAAGAATCTACCTGCAGTGCAGGAGGCCAAGTTTAATCCCCGGGTTGGGAAGATTTCCTGAAGGAGGGCATGGCAACTCACTCCAGTATCTTTGCCTGGAGAATCCTGTGGAGAGATGAGTCTGGCAGGTTACAGTCCATGAGGTCACAAAGAGTCAGACCTGACTGGAGTGGCCTAGTATACACATACATAGATGGAGTCAACCAGTTGTAACATAGAACTGTTGAAACTGAACCATTTGGATCTCACTATCCATTTCCTCAGCTATACACCCTACTCTGCTTTACATTAACAGTGTTACAATGAGAAAAATTGCATGGAAACAGATGAAGACTAATCAAGAACTGGGGCTTCCCAGGTGGCACAGTGGTAAAGAATCTGCCAGCCAGTGCAGAAGACACAAGAGACACAGGTTCGATCCCTGGGTCAGGCATATTCCCTGGAGAAAAGGAAATGGCAACCCACTCCACTACTCTTGCCTGGAAAATTCCATGGGCAGAGGAGCCTGGCCAGCTACAGTTCATGAGGTTGCAAAGAGTCAGACAGGACTGAGCACACACATAGACAATCAAAGACTGGGGAATAAATCTTGTCTACAAGTTCTAACCTGGAAGATGCTGCGACAGTTTGGCAGCGGTTTCACCAACAGACAATAAAGTCACGTGATGATTTGGGTTGTAAGACAACCTGATCACACTGCACTTTTAAGTCAAAGAATTTCTTGGAACCTCTACATTTTGTCATTTTGTCTTACCTATTCTAACCGGTAGCCACTAAACATGGACAGCTGAGTAGAACTGAGAACTACAGAGTTCATGGTGGAGATCTTTACGGGTTTTACTGCTTCTTAGAGCGTTAGTGCCAGAGAAGGCAATGGCACCCCTCTATAGTACTCTTGCCTGGAAAATCCCATGGATAGCGGAGCCTGGTGGGCTGCTGTCTATGGGGTTGCACAGAGTCAGACATGACTGAAGCAACTTAGCAGCAGCAGCAGAGTGTTAGTGCAGAAAGAAAGGGGGATGAACAGTCCTTGGAGTCTGTTTTTACCTTGAAGATAGAGTGGCGCAAAAACATCAGACTTAAGATGTTCTTTCATTTCCTTCCAAAATTTGACTGAAATTAGAGAAGATAAATCAAAATGCAATAAACTCACAAGAGGTCTAAAGATAAAAGTGGGTTGAGGGGATGGTTAAGTCTCACTCGAGTAGCTTTTTTAGACATATATATGAAGAGAGAAAATGAATGAGATCAGATTGATGTTTTAAACAAAGCAGGTGAAACTAAGACTTAAAACATTTTAAGACAAAGTCTGTAAAGAGATGAGAGACATTCTTTAAAACAAAGACTCAGAGATGTAAATATAGAAAGTGGGACAGGGAAATGAAGTAAGTAAAAACATTGAGGTAAATATTCAAGGAATGTTTGTTATCATTTACAAACCCACTATTGTCAGTTACCTGCTAAACGACCATTACCAGTCAGATTTCTGCTAGTTTCTAAAAGTCTAGAACTATTCTCCAAAAACATTTAATGTCAATCATAGGTTCTTTAAGCCTCTCTCTTTAAGATAGCTGGTGTTGGAGGTTAGGCCATTTTCACTTTGTAAGCTTTCCAATATATCTTTTTGGTGCTACTCCGACCTAATGAAACCACAGCCAGTCACTCATCCACTTAGCTGTACTCGGGAGTAGACAGAACCAAATGCTGGGAACCAAAATTTGTATAACCATAGAGGCATTACTCAACATGCAGTCATATATATATATATATATACATATACACACACATATATTTAAACAAACATGAATGAAAAGTGATTTACTAAACACATTGAGAAAGTTAACAACACAATGCAGCAGAACCAAAAAGAGCCAAGATAACAGCCAGACCTTAGATAATGGAAGGAATAAAAACAGACCACAAATTCCCAGGAGTATTTTGAAAAATTTTTGCATCCATAAACTAGAACAAGGCGTTGTGATAAAGAGAAATCTAATAAAGAGCTCTGGAAGCTTAAAAATTTACAAGAAATTAAGCATTTTTGCACTGCCAAATAACTTCAGTCGTGTCCGACTCTGTGCAACCCCATAGATGGCAGCCCACCAGGCTCCGCCGTCCCTGGGGTTCTCCAGACAAGAACACTGGAGTGGGTTGCCATTTCCTTCTCCAATTTTTGCACTAGAGGGAAGAAAACGTGAGTGGAAGACAAAGATTAATAGACACAGCAAATTAACTCAGGGTGCCATTATTCCTCTACTAAGAATTTTAAGAAAAGAAGCCATAGAAAATGGCAGGGCTCAGTAAAAATCAAAGAAAAAATAGGACAAACAATATTCCAAAACTGAAAAATGACAGTTTTTACATTATCTTCAAAAGAAAGTGGTTGTTAAGTGGTTAGGTGCCCAGCAAGACCCACACTTACTCATAACTCAATGAAATGTCATGTCTCCAAAGGTATGAGAAAATTAAAAAAGCTTACAAAAGGAAAAGCTGCCTATCTACAAGGGAATGGAGAGGAAAGTGGCACTGTAGCTCTCATCAGCAGAGGTGAATATCATGAGACAATAAAGCAATGTCTTCAAAATTCTGTGGCAAAATTATCTTGAATTTCAAAATCTACTTTCAGCTGTACTATTATGAGAATAATGGCATTTGACATTATTAAGCATGTTTCAGAAGGTATTTAGAAAACAAACATTTTGAGTCCTTGCTTATATCAAACGTCATTATGCCTAACTAATACAAAGGACAGAGACCAAAATAAAAAACAAAAAAAGGAAATCTAAGCACAGAAGAGGCAGACAAATATCAAAACATAATAAGCATAACCAGACAATATTGGTTTGATTAAGAAACAAATAATCTTAGTGACAGGGCTTCCCTGGTGGCTCAGTGGTAAAGAATCTGCCTGCCAACGAAGCAGACATGGATTCTATCTCTGGGTTGGGAAGATCCTCTGGAGGAGGAAATGGCAACCCGATCCAGTATTCTTGCCTAGAAAATTACATGGGCAGAGGACATGGGGTTGCAAAGAGGTAGACACGACTTAACGACTCAAGAACCACCTTAGTGACAAGGTGAATGTACTCTTACTAAAAAAAAAAAAAAAACTATAAAATGCCATTTTTAATTTCCAGAAAAAGCAAAAGAGCATTTTATAGTCAATACATAAGATAAAATAAGTTTAAGTGACTAAAAGTAGGGGATTCCTTTGACCTACATGCTGGAGAGGAACATGCTTGGAGACAAAATATTGCATGTCTTTTCTATGTGCCCAATTAAAGACTTGGTTCTACATTAAATAATAATTGGATAATCATGAAATGGTAATATGTTGTTTACTAGCTTCCAATTTTAAAATTAATCTTTAATTACAGTTTAAAAAGAGCATGTGAGACTAAAAAATATGCATACAGTTGATAGAAGATTCCATAAAGCTGAGGAAGGTTTATGCAGAAGTGTAAATGTGCTAATTGCAGCAATTTACTGGAAATCATTTTTTACACTAACAGAGTACCTTTTTTAAAGCCTAGTACCTTACTTTTTTAAAGCCTTAGAATACTATAACTTTTATGTATATTGTTTTTCCTTTGATTTTGCATTCTCAACCTAATTTCCGATAAATAAATAAAATGCATAATGAATACAGAAAAAAATATATCAATTGGATATTTTCTCAAGGTGACTGTCAAACACAGTTAAACCTTCAAGTTTGAAAACCGGCATCGACTGCACTCCTTACAAAGACTTTTACACTCATAACAGGATACAGAATTTGTCCACAGAGAAAAATATCTATTTCTATGAAACTTATCAACAATAGCTCAAATTAGTGCATGTAACAGATAAATTACATTTGTCAATAATTCTCAGTATATATCCCACACTTTAAAAGCATTTCCTCTGCTCTTCATTGAAATATTATTTCTATCTATAGATATCTGAAATATTGATGGACACCACCATGCACACTTGCACACACACACCCATGCCTATTTAAGTATTTACATATTTAATCCATAGCAGGAAGATATTTCAATGCCAAGACTCTGAAATGGTAAACATTTTGGCTGGAAAAAATTGTCTTTGCACAGCAAGCCTAACTCAGCTCACTGACATCTGAAAAAAATTAAGTGCAGAAGGCAGTGAAAAACGAGCATTTCTTTTCTCCCAGCTGATACATATCTTATTTATTCTTCCTTGTAATGTGTGAATGCTGCACCATGCCCTATTTTGTCTTCTGCCTCAATTAAAATGTAAATTTCTGCAGCCCATCTCTATAATTCCAAACTGCTCTAGGCAGGGGAATTTAAACTGCTTTTAATAAAACCAACTACAGATGCTGAAATAAGATTTCTTCCCAAGTCTTTGAAATCTGTGTATGTAATGGTATGCTGGATCCTCTGTAGTTACGTGTCGGCTACAAGCATTCAGATAAAAGGAAGAGAAGGTAATCGGTGCATTTTAATACCATCACACATGCAAACCCATAGCTAGGGGATTGACCCTCCTCTCCCTTTTGGACAATCCCTAGCAATCAACCCTTTCTCTTTTGTGTAAAACAAATGTTAGCCACATTCGGAATTTATAGCCTCAAAACGCCACTGACCATTTTGCTAGATAGGATAACAACTGGATAGGTAGCTACAAAATTGAAGACAAGCTTGCAAAAATGACTTTTGGATTTTCATATTAGCCTGTTGGTCTAAGTGCTCAATGTAGCCATTTCACTGTCTCACCCTATAAATCACCCTGTTGTCTCTGTCTTGTAAATCTTTCTGGCCCTTTTTCTGGTTAACTCCTTGTGTTCTTCCAAGTCTTAATTCCAGTGTCTCTTTCAGGAAATCTTTCTTAGGGCAGTGAAAGAGGTAATTTGCTTCTTTATCTCCTTCATCCCTGGTGTGTGCATGTATGCACAGTCGCTAAGTCATGTCTGACTCTTTGCAACTCCATGAACTGTAGCCCACCAGGCTCCTCTGTCCATGGGATTTCCTAGGCAAGAATACTGCAGTGAGTTGTCATTTCATTCTCCAGGGGATCTTTCTGACCCAGCAATCAAACCTACATCTCCTGCATTTGCAGGTGGATTCTTTACCACTGGGTCACCAGGGAGGCCCTTCACCTCTTCTGTTCCCTGGTTATTCTCTCACACTCCTAGCAATTTAAGTGGAAGAATGATCACATAAATTTACCATCCCATCTAGGACATGTTAGAGAGTGCAAAAGGGTATAACCAGACAGGAATGGAGACAACAGGTGTAAATTAGGATACTCCTAGGCTAACTAGGACAATACATGAATAACGTGGACAGGTTCAAATAATTGTTGGCTGGTAGAAGAAAACAGGTCTAAAGTTGGAACATGCCAGTGGAGAAGGCACATTACACTGCATGGCTGACATTTCGGTTCTCTGATGCCTCCAGGACTCACAAAGCCTAACGCTTAGAAATGTTGGAGAACAGAAAGGGTTCCTCTTCCCCAGGCACAAATGCTTAACATTCAGCAAAACAATCTCTGCTTCTCTAAGCCAGTTCTCAACAAGAGGTGATTGTATCCCCTGCGGGATATCTGGCTGTGTCTGGAGGTATTTGGGGGGTGTTACAGTTTGGGAAGGTAAGGGAGGATGCTAATGACATTCAGTGGGGAGAGGCCAGGCACAGGATAGCCGCTCAGAACAAAAACTCATCCAGCCCAAATGCTGAGTGCCGATGATGCTGAGAAACATTGCGCTAAGAGGGGGATGCAGTGAGCTGGCGAGAAGAGCAAAGACCAAAGGCAGAGGACATCCACAGCGCCTGGGTTTAGTGTGCCAACCACGCAGCCCAGGGTGGGGAAGCCAGCCTTCTCTAAGGAACGCTAACTTCACAACCAGCCTTGATCAGCCATCTGATGAGGGCACAGTCTTCATCACTTGTTACTGAAGACATGGCTACAAATGAAAGATAACTCTTTGTCTTTAACTGTTTCACTGTGGAAAATAGAAATAAGCAGCTATCCTGAAATTAATTTTCCAGTTTCTTCCCCTTTTATATCTTTCTTCCCACCACTAGCCAAGTGAATCACCCAGAAATACTGCTTTCTCCATCTCCGTGATCTGTTTGAACCCCTCCATCATCGAAACACAAAGTGCTTACATTAGCCTTTCTGAAGCTATCTTATGAAGTTCTTCCTATGAGCACTCAACTCCGGCCATATTATTCTAATCTCTCACCTCCAGTTAAAATCTCCCTTTGATGTTTCCTGTCTGGAATACCTTCTTGCTTCCATTTTGTCTATCCCAATCTCCTATTCACCAGCCCTCCGCCCCTGCCAAGATTCTGCTCAGATTTCACTTTCCTCAAACTTTTCTGTCCATTGTACAGCCACGTTATCTGCCCACTTGACTCATCCACACATATTGATCACCTTTTGAGCACATAATCCTAAACTTCCCATTAAGACAGTACAATACTCAAGGAAAAAAATATGAATTTACATTTTAAAAAGGTATCTTATTCAGCAAACTCACTTATGGTGAATTGTTCATAAAGGTGTTCAAGAAATATCATTCATTTATTATCCAGAACATTAACCGTGTCACTCCCACTCACATTTACTGGTATTCAATAAATATATGTTGTGGATAATGCCTGTGGAGACAAATCTGTGATTAAATAAGCTCTTAATGAGATAGACTTTCAAAGATTTTTTTTTCCCCAAGCCTGAATGGAGGGAATAAAAGAAATAGGGTAAGAGTTTCAGAAGACATTCATTTTTGTTACCAATCCTTTCCTTTCCTTACTATTCAGATCTTACAAAGTTGGGGAAAATATAGGAGCAGGATTCCCATTAATTCAGAATGAATTAATGGTAAAAGAAAGCTGGCAATGTAACACATTAAAAAAAATCCTTGACAAGTTCCACGTTTTGGTTCAGTTCAGTCATTCAGTTGTGTCCGACTCTTTGCGACCCCATGAATTGCAGCATGCCAGGCTTCCCTGTCCATCACCAACTCCCGGAGTTTACTAAAACTCATGTGCATTGAGTCGGTGATGCCATCCAGCCATCTCATCCTCTGTCGTCCCCTTCTCTTCCCACCTTCAATCTTTTCCAGCATCAGTTTTTGAAAAAGTTTTGGTTAAAAAGTGCTAAAAGTAGTGTTTTTCAAATTGATTCTGCAGATATAAACTTGTAGGATCCACAAGGATTTATGGGGTTTTTTTTGGGGGGGGGGCTGCTTTTTTTAAACTTTCCATTAGCAACTGGAATCTGAAATGATTTTTAACCACTATAAAGATGGATTTTATACTTTGCTTGATTATTTGCAGGTAAAAGATATCTTCATGGGCTAAGATCTGGAATGCCTAGCCAATATTTCTGAAAATTGAGATGGAACATGTTATTGTGGGTCTGCAAATATCTCTTTTCTTAAAGAGGGTCTATATAGTCTAGAATTTAGAGAACACTGGTTCATATCATCATGGATATTATCAGTTTATTTTAATCCAGTGTAATAACAATCCATTTGCACTCTGAAACAATTTGAAGATTTGTGACTTGTGATGGAAAAACCAGCTTGGCCTCGCTTTCTCCAACTGATGATCTTTGATACAGTCTATTCATTTCTCCCTACACTTCCTGAGTTCCTTGTTAATGCAGTCGTTGTTGCTCTGTCATGTCTGACTCTTTTGCGACCCCATGGACTGTAGCCCACCAGGCTCCTCTGTCCATGGGATTTCCCAGGCAAGAATACTGGAGTGGGTTGCCATTTCCTTCTCCAGGGGTTCTTCCCAACCCAAGAATCGAACTCAAGCTCCTGCATTGGCAAGTGGATTCTTTACCAGTGAGCCAGCAGGGAAGGCCTAACAGTCTCTTACAATGAGAAGACGGGTGAGACAAAGGAAGGAAAGAAAGAAAATCATTAAACCTAATTAGAAATCTATCTCAATATCTGGATTCTGAAAATTCTACCGCAGAATATGAATCTGTGGTGGTTGCTGCATATAAAAAAAAACATGAAAAATTTTAAGTGTCATTTGACATAAACCCTCTTTTTAAAAAAGACAACTAGCTGACTCCAATCTAAAAAAAAAATCAATTCATGGCATAGACCCAGTCATATCCTTCTACTACAGGCAGCTGGAGCCCCATGATGACTTCCCAGAGGAAGCAGCTGGGTGAGTAAGAGCTTATCCTTTATTGAATTCCCTAATAAAGAACGTGCATCTTTGGGGACTTGCAGAACCATCAAGCATCCGTCTCCTCCCAAACCTTCCTTGTAAGGCAGACAGTTGGGGGTGGCGGGGGCAGATAATTGAATTAAACACAGTGATTGAACACGAAAGCCGTGCCGATGTCTCGGGGGACGTATGCTTTCTGGAGTGCTGACATCCCCTCTCCTTTTTAAGTTAGATTGACGGTGACTGGGCTGCCGGTGGAAAGTTGTTGAAGTTGCCCTTTGCAACCACTCCTCCTGTTAAGTGAGAAGGGGATAGAGTCTGCACTGGGGATTTCATCTGAAGACATCTCTCCTCCCAGGTTCTTTCAGCTGAAGTTGGAAGCATTATTAATTCAGCTCACATCCTTTCCACTGGCAGGCCCATCACTGCCAATCTGACTCGATGCGTTACCCATGGTACTCACCTCATTCCACACACCAAGAGGTAGGAGAGACTGCAAATCAATCTCAGACTCCTCCTAGGTCACCCCAGACACACACAATGCGAGAGGCTGTCCTGTGCTAGTCTTTGATTGAGAGGTTTTGTTTTGTTTTGTTTTTTTTTTTTGCTTGGTGCTGGCCTTCCTTCTAATAGAGAAGAGGAAATATTAATTCAATAAATAAAACTTGAAGAATGTACTGACTGGGAAAGATGGCTCTATACTGAGTGCGTGAGTTGGGGATATTGATGCCTGTTAAGAAAGTTGGAGCACAACGATGCATATAGTCAAGGGTGGGCAGAGCCTCTGAGTGGACTGTGTCTTCCTGACCTGTAGGTGTGAGGAATGAAAGTGGCCTTGGAGTAAGTGGCTGTTTGCGACTGTCTTGCCCTTTTCTGCTGTTAATTCTTTTTTTTTTATTTTTTTTTATTATTTTTTTAAATTTATTTATTTTTAAATTTAACTTTACAATACTCTATTGGGTTTGCCATACATCGACACGAATCCACCACAGGTTATATCCTCTCTTTCCTTCTCTCACTGGGAAAGGTAGTCAGTACTGATTCTTCCCCAACATTCTGGTTCCTCTCCACCCCTGAACTTCATGGAAAGCTACCATCACTGACTTATCTTCTACATCTCCATCTTTGCACTTCTCTCCAGTATTTCTTAGCAGAATGTAAGAACAGTCCTCCTTTCCATCTTTAAATCTAATGCTCCTTTTGTACCAAGTCATCCTCAAGGTATCATCTTACTCTTTCTTCACAGATGAGGCATGTAAAAGATCGTATTTTCTTCTAATTCTCTCTTCTACGCTGCCCACCCTTCCCCGCCCCACCATACCCATACATACCCACACCGGCACGCGCACACACACACACACGCACAGTTTGGGATCCACACTGTTTACTGAACTCTGCTCTCACCAAGGCCAAAGACTGATGTCCAGGGGACACTCCCCTGTAGCCACTCTTCATCCAACTGCTGCTCAGCAGGGTCCTCACACATGTGACTTCTAGGGTGAGACTCTCTAGGCTCACATCCTTATGGTGCTATTAATCAACTGTGCACTCTTTGGCAAATACTAGCTACACTTCGGTTTCCTCTCTATACAATGAGGTGACAACTCACCTTTTAGAGTTATTATGAGAATGAAGTGAATCAACACACACCAAGCAATCGGAAAATTGGAGCTTAAAACATGAAGCGGCCATTACTCTGCCTCCATGCTGACCTCCTCCTCCTTATTGAAATTCTCTTCCCCTTCAAGCTCTAGGGTGTTACTTGGTTCAAGATTTCACTTGTTGCTGTTGTTTGTTGTTGTTCAGTCGCTAAGTCACGTCCAACTCTTTCCGACCCCATGAACTGCAGCACACCAGGCTTCTCTGTCCTTCAGTATCTCCCTGAGTTTGTTCAAACCCATGTCCATTGAGTCAGTGATGCCATCCAACCATCTCATCCCACTGTCGCCCCCTTCTCCTCTTGCCTTCAATCTTTCCCAGCATCAGGGTCAAGATTTTGCTTACCTATTTTTTTAAAATCACGATCTCATATTTGTCTCTATTTACCTTAAACTAAGAGTCTGTCCATGACTTCCTCCCAAACTACACATTCACTGAAAACAATTTCTTCCATCTCCTTTGCTTTCAATATAATTAACAACAGCACAGTTTTTTTTTTTCCCCCCCTGGGGCTCAAATCTTTTTTCCTTAAGGCCCTGACTATATTGAAGAACTCTCCTTTTTTCTTTTTTTAAACTTAGCATGACACATGGAACTTCCCTGGGCAGGGATAAAATCCAGGTCCCTTCCATTGGAAGCATAGAATCTTAATCACTAGACCATGAAGGAAGCGCTTTCTCATTTGTTAAATTGAAGTACAGTTGCTTTACAATGTTGTGTTAATTTCTGCTCTACCACAAAGTGATTCAGTTATATGTGTGTGTGTGTGTATCATTCATTATCGCATGATATTGTGCTATAGAATAGGACCCTGTTGTTTATCTATTCTATATGCTAATATAGAACAGTTTGCATCCACTGGCCCCACACTCTAATCCACCCCTCCCCTAGCTCCCCTTCCTCTTGGCAGCTACAAATCTGTTCTCTATGTCTGTGAGTCTGTATCTATTTCACAGATAGGTTCATTTGTGCCATAGTTTCGACTCCACATATAAACAATACCATATAATATCTGTCTTACTCTTTCTAACTTACTTTTTTTTTTAGTATGAGAATATCCAGGTTGCTATAAATGGTGTTATATCTCCTTAAATTTCCTGCAAACTCAGTAAGTTTTTAAAATCATTACCCAAATCTGCCCCTCCTAGGTTCTTCCTTTTTTTCAGTAAATAGATTAACCAAGCCACCCATTTACCAAAATTAAAATTAGAGGTTGCTTTATTTGCCATCAGGTGTTTTTTTTTTTTTCCTTTCAAAGTCTCTCTCGACATAACCTTCTGTTTCTACCCCACTGCTGTAGTTTCAGCCCTCAGCATTTCTCCTCTGGGTTGTTTGCAAAGGCCTCTGATATTCCAATTGTCTTTGTTTTGCCCCCTTTTCAGACATTCTCTACTTTTCACCCATTTGATCTTTTTTAAGCCACTGATCTCTTTAGCTCTCTCCAATGTTTGGTATTTTCTCAACAGCAAACAATCACTCTCATGGTGAACCCAAGGCATACTAGGAAAGGTTCTCTCTATCTGTCCAGTTTCATTTTATGTAACTTTCTCTGTACTTTCCACTTAGGCTACATTTAACCTAGTTGGTTTTCATAGAAGTTTAGTTTAATTCAAACTTCCTGAGAGTTGAGATTGATTCTTAGAAGCAGCAGTAATAAGAGTCCCTGCAACACACACACACGCTGAGGAACATAAATAATTTTCCCAGTTTATTTCAGGGCATAACTTCAGAACTGGGGGAAAAAAATCTAGAAATCCCTAACTTTTGTCTAGTAGATATAACCTCTCAGATCAGTGAGGGGTCTTGGTGATCGTCTACTCAGGTACTCTCAATTTTGACTGTACTTTGCAATCACTCACAGACCTTTTTCAATGCATCAAAGGTCACGATACATCAAAGATCAAATAAATTGGAATCTCTAGGGTCCAAGGTATATTTTTTAAAGCTCCCCAGGTGATGTTAATGGACAACCAGGACTGAGAACCACTGATTCAGTCTAAACCATCATTTTATAAATGAGCACACAGTAAAACAGTTGATTTCATTTCTGTCTCAGTACTTTATCCCCCAGGGAAAATGACTGAGGATAGCAATGAGAGCTAAGCCATAAAGATGGCATAGAATGTAACTGAAGGGTAAACATAGAAAAAGAGGTTATTCTATGTGAGAAAGAGTGAGCATTTTTTGGTTTTGTTTTTTCACACTAGGACATTTTGAGTTCCCTGAGGGGAGAAACTTTGCTGTACATTGTCTCTCTAATGCTTAGAATAGTGATTGACAGATAGTAAGTATTTATTAAAAATTTATCAGTGAATGAATGAGTGAAGGATTACTAAATCTTAAAATGGCATTGGAGAATACCATGGAACACTGTATCTTTTCTATAGCTTTCATCTGAAGAACTGTGTACCCATTACATATGGATTCAGAAGTCAGTCCTGCCTTCGCATTTGTAACATAGTGGAAGCAGATGGCGAGCATTATTTCTCTCCTTTAAGAGATGGACTTACATTTAAATTTTGGATACCAGACTAGAATTCCCTAAGAGGGAAAAAAAAAAATCCTCTTAGGCTTATGTTTTATTTTTCAACTGGAATCAGATTAGAAAAGAAAATGTGAAAATATCATCAGTCACAGAATTTAAATTTGCAAGAGAGTGAGGATTATAATAAAAAATAATGTTAAGGGTTGTTATGAGCTGAATTGTGTCCCCTAAAATTCATATATTGAAGAACAAATTCCCAGTGCGACTGTACTTAGAGATAGACCCTTTAAAGAGGTAAAGTTAAATGAGGTCATAAGGGGGACTCTAATGCAACAGGAACACACACAGACACACACAAGCCAGCCAGCATCTTGACCTTGGACTCAAGCCTCCAGTACTATGACAAAATACATGCCTGCTGTTTAAGCCTCCAAGGCTGTGCATTTAGCTCTGGCAGACCCTAGAAAACTAATACAAAATGGACTTTATTTTTCTTTAGGGTCAGCAATGAGATGACATAGAGGAAGCAGAGGATTCATACAAGTACCAGAACTTTGCCTCTGCTTCCGAAAAAGACTGCTCTGAAAGGTAGAGTGTGAAGGGGAGCTGAAATTCACCCAACAAAGTTTTCACACAGCCATGGTAAATGTCCTGAGTATTTTGCATATGATCTAACTCACAACAAAATATAATTTAACATAAAATTGCCATGAGTCGATTATACTTTCTAAAGGTTAAAGGTAAAGATGAGATACCACATGGAGATTTCCTTCCAATAGCCTTGGGTCCTCCACTGCAGTCATCCCTTCTGGGTTTTGCTTTAAAATGAAGACTGAAACATACAAGCTAGCTGTCTTCTTTGCAAGTGGAAAATGATAGGGGGACATATTGGATCATTTGGATTCTCCTTACAACGTAGGCTCAGATAACACCCCCCATGTTTATTCTCATATATTCGCCAAGACTCCCTGCATTACATTCTACAGGCTACCCTGTGGCTTTTCAAGTAAAATAATCATTCTTTTTCTATAAACTCATTTTAGCAGCACTTGTGTTTTGATTTGCTGCAAATCCTGTAGCACATATTAACATTCAGAGTGGTTCAGGGCCCCCTCATACAAACGTGGCTCCTTCGACCAACAAAATGGACATTTTCAGTTTGACAATCAGCATCTAATTAACAGCTTGTTAAAGCTGGAATAGACCTTAATGATGACCGATTTCAGCTCCCATCTCTTATTCCGTTAATGTTAGTGACAGATGAAAGCCCTCGGTGTCTTGATTTTTAGAACGTCATGCTACCTACATGAATATTAGGAGGTGCTTGCTTTATTTACATGCTGCGTTCTGTCAGATTCCATGAAGGGTATACAGAGAATCTCAAGCCGCAGAAAAAAATTGTACCAGGCTTGCTTTCAACTGAAGACATTGTAGCATCCCAAATTCCCGCCTTTTAATTGAAATAAATAAAATGTTATTGTTATATACATGTATAATATGTGTGTGCGCTCAGCACCCTCCGACTCTTTGCAACCCCATGGACTGTAGCCCACCAGGCTCTTCTGTCCATTGGACTTTGCTGGCAAGAATACTGGAGTGGATTGCCATTTCCCCATGCAGGGGAACTTCCTGACCCAGGGATCAAACCCATATCACCTGCACTGGCAGGCAGATTCCTTACCACTGAGCTACCTGGGAAGCCCTACTGGTACAATGTACATTTCAGAATAGGGATATTCTTCATTTAAAAAATACCTTTCATTGGCATAAAAAGCATTAACACACTGACTCTAACTGCCATTTCTCTTCTGTACCTAAAGTGGTCATCTGTTATTTAAAACACACACATACACCTAACACCCTAAGGATGGGCCACCACTAAGTCAGGAGGAAATACTCCAGGAGACTGAACCACTTTAAGGAGTCTCAAAACACTTGGTTTTGTAACTCACATATAGAAATGGCAGACAAAGAGGGTTCAAATAAATGTGCATTGTTAAAGAAAGAAAGGGTCCTGAAGTTCCAAGCACCTCCTCTTTCCTCCACTTCTACCAGCTTTTGAATCTCACACATTTACTCTCCAGACCTCCCAGGGATTTCTTCGGTGAACTGGTGAAAATGGTACCTTTCTGACCACAGTCAGCAAGCCAGTCCAAGGTCACTAGAGTCTCTTCAGATGTTAAGATCTGTCTCACTGTGCACCCTAGAACACAAAGCTTGTGGGAAGAAAGGGAATCTCACTCTAGCCTAACTGGAGATGGGGACTCTAGAAGTGACAGCAGCAGAGAGCTCATATTTTACTTAAAGAACAGAAAGATGGGAGAGAAAGAGTAGAACCTACTTTCCTAGACCACATGTGCTTGGATATGCAAGATAAATAATTAGTATCTTTTTATGTCATCTTTTGAAAGCCATATAAAATGTAGACAATATTATTTAGTATCAACTCTATAAATGTCAATGGTGATTTAAAAATCTCTACTAATGTATGTTGTGTTAAAGAAAAAAAAAAACTTTAGTATTTGTATTACTCTGAATATTTTATAAATTAAAATTAAATTAGCTATGACCAACCTAGACAGCATATTAAAAAGCAGAGACATTACTTTGCCAACAAAGGTCCATCTAGTCAAAGCTATGTCTTTTCTAGTAGTCATGTATGAATGTGTCAGACTATAAAGAAAACTGAGTACCAAAGAATTGACGTTTTTGAACTGTGGTGTTGGAGAAGATTCTTGAGAGTCCCTTGGACTGCAAGGAGATCCAACCAGTCCATCCTAAAGGAGATCAGTCCTGAATATTCATTAGAAGGACTGATGCTGAAGCTGAGACTCCAAATTTTGGCAATCTGATGCAAATAACTGACTCATTTAAGAAGACCCTGATGCTGACAAAGATTGGAGGTGGGAGAAGAAGGGGACGACAGAGGATGCAAGGGTTGGATGGCATCACCGACTTGATGGACATGAGTCTGAGTAAGCTCTGGGAGTTGAGCACCACTGTGTCTTTGCTTCAGTAGCATCATCAGGTACCACTGAGCCGGGATGGTGGCCCCTCTGTCACGTGCCCTCAAATGAGAAGCTGGTCTGTGCTAAGAGGGCACAAGAAGGACAAGACTTTCCTTTCCTGTACGAGGCAGATTTGACTTCCTAAGGGTCAGACTTTCCCATTTTGGGGTAGCCAGTGTTAAAGGGGATGACAGAGGATGAGATGGTTGGATGACATCACTGACTCAATGGACTTGAGTCTGAGTAAACTCTAGGAGTTGGTGATGGCCAGGGAGGCCTAGCATGCTGTGTGCTGCAGTCCATGGGGTCGCAAAGAGTCGGACATGACTGAGCGACTGAACTGAACTGTTTAGATCTGCATGTATGTTAATATGGGAAGCCCGAGTGGCTCAGCGGTATAGAACACACCTGCCAATGCAGGAGAAGCGGGTTTGATCCCTGGGTCAGGAAGATTCCCTGGAGGAGGAAATGGGAACCTGCCGGAAGGAGCGTGAGGAATCCCACACGTGACAAGGTCATGTGGAAGGAAGCCTGGCATACGCAAGGACGTGATCAAGCTTCAGGGGTTCCCCCTGGTACTTCCTGAGCATCTGCCTTCCCAAAAATAAGAATCTGCCAGCCTTTGTACTTTGCTTTTCCACTCTTCTGATATTCTCTGGGAAAAAGTCAAATCAAGGCTTTAGTCTTCTGCATTTAAAAGGGATGTTTCAGTTAAACTCCCCCTGATAGCTCTCTAGTTTGCCTAACAGTTTCCTCAGACTTCTTACAGCTTGTGAAGTGCTTACAGCCCCCAACCGAGAGAGGCACAAAGCTTAAAAGTATCTTTAAAAAAAAAAGAGCCTTTTTCTAAAGAGTTAAAAATGATATTGGTGACAAGTTTTCACTGCTGACTCAATGATTACTGCCAGGCCTCCATATTCTTCATCTTTTAGGACACCTGGAAGGATGTTGAGCAATGTAAACAGGATATGGGAAAAGAGATATAGTAGTTTTGATGTTAGCAACACTAGACTTTTTGAGTTAATTGCTTCTCTGTTGTTGTAAATCACTATACTCCTTTTGCTTGTTATAAGTTGCTGTATCTTTGCTTTGTAAGAATGTAACTTTATTTAGTGCTTTTCTGAGAGTGGCACCAGACCTTGGGAAGATCCACACAAATAAGTCTTCTGGTTGACAAACCTGTATCGGAAAAAGGCTGTAAAATGTTAATTGGCCCTTTTGGGCTAGAAGATGATGTAAATCCCCTAAGACTTGTGTATACAATTAGGTATGCAAAGAGAAAAGCCTGGTTTTGATGAGTCTGGGCTGCTAACACTGCATAATTTTGTATTACCCATTGATCTCTATATACAATCAAAAAGGTATAAAAGGCCTCTCCAGACAATAGGAGTTGGAGCTAGTCGCTGGACTAGTTTCCCCCGTGTCTCTCCCTCCTTCTCCTCTTCACTCCAATTTCAGGCTGAATTCCCATCTGGAGCGGGCAGCCCACCATGTCTACTTACTTGTCCTGGCTTCTAAGATCCGTAAGAGAGAGAGCCCAAGGTGGGGCACTTTCTGATATTCAAACGGATGCCAGTGGCCCCATGTAGATGGTGCAAGTTCTTTGTCTGGAACTTTATTGGTCTTCCCCGTAACCCAAGTTATTCAGCCTTCTTTCTCCACTTAATTTTCCTACTACACTATTTCTTCCTAATCTAATCTTATATTTCTATGTTAATAAACAAATCTTTCTTCGCCAACACCGTCCCCACTTGGAATTCCCTGGACCCACCAGGGCTGGACTCTGGCAGGAACCCACTCCAGTATTCTTGTCTGAGAAATCCCATGGACAGAGGAGTCTAGTGGGCGACAGTCCATAGCACTGCAAAAGAGATGGACATGACTGAGCACCAAAAGTTTTTTTCTATATGTTAATATATGTATATGCATTTTACTATATAGACATATTCATCATGATGCGTACACAGAGTGAAAACTATAAAAGAATTTAAGAGATGTGGAAAATATTTTCATGTACACATATGTATATATTCCCTAACAGAAATCTATTTATGGTGGCTGATGAAACATTTACTTCTTTGCTGTGGGCCATAGAGCTTATCTCCCTGTAAGTCTATTTTATTCTAAAACAGAACAATTTAAGGCTAGCAAGGGTTTTAGTCGATTTTTGTTTACTAAATGGTGTTTTAATTTGCACCAGGTTGCATAAAATCAAATCCAAGACAATTTATTTGTAAAAGCACAATTTAACATATAAATATATATATTATATATATATAATCACAATATACATATATACTACCTATATAATATGTAATATATGTATTTACCTATAGCCCATGGGTTGCATAAGAGTCGGACGTGACTTAGAAACTAAACAACAGCCAACCACACTAACAGTGACAGGCGTGCATGCGCAGTGGCTCAGCCACGTTCGACTCTTTGTGGCGCCATGGACTGTAGCTGCTAGACTCCTCTGTCCATGGGCTCTTCCAGGCAAGAATACTGGAGTGGGCCACCATCTCCTGCTCCAGGGGATCTTCCTGACCCAGGGATTGAAACTGCATCTCCTGTATCTCCTGAATCAGAAGGTGGCTTCTTTACCACTTGGGCTACCTAGGAAGCCCTAATAGTAATAATTCAATTTATAGATATTATTTAGGTGTATATATCATCCTAATATATGTGTATACACACACACGTATGTATGTTCTGTGTGCGGTGCTTAGCTGCTCAGTCGTGTCTGACTCTTTGTGACCCCCGTGGATTGTAGCCTGCCAGGTTCCTTTGTCCACGGGGAATCTCTAGCAGGAATACTGGAGTGGGTTGCCATGCCCTCTGCCAGGGGATCTTCCCAACCCAGGGATTAAACCTAGGTATCCTGCATAGGAGGTGGATTCTTTATCATCTGAGCCACCAGGGAAGTGTACACACACACACACACACACATGTCAATACACATACTACATATATAGGTAAGTGTGTGTTATATACACACAGGTAAATACACATACTACATAATCTGCACTGACAGGCAGATTCTTTACCACTGAGCCACTTGGGAAGCATTACTAAAACCAGCCCATCACTTAAATTTGAAGGAAAATTGAAATACCTCCTCTGCCCTACTGATTCTCTTCCACACATCTACCAAGCTGATTACATTTGATCAGTGGCCGTGATTTTTTTTCCTTTACATTCATATATTTGCTCACCTACCATTCCTGCTTTCAATCCAAATCACCCTGAGGGAAGTCACATATTAAGTTTAAGTTAGCCATCAGCATCTTCATGTGAATCATTTCTGAGCTACCCTCCTATCAGGGTACAGAGGGCACCAGGCTCTGATGTTGTGTAGGAGATGCCAGCATTTCTGGGAGCACAGAGTACTTAAGGGGGCCGTGCCTGAGTGAGATGCTAAAGTCTGTCAGATCTGGGGACTGTCTTCCCAGAAAACAGGAATGAGAGAATTGGGGACAAATATGCTACCTACAATGGATCATCAGTGCCAAGTGTCAGCTCTCAGGATAGCTTGACTCCTCTCTGCCTAGGGAAGCGTTAGCAAGACCAAGATCCGGTAGAAAGTGTGATCACCGAGTTATTTCCTAGGGATACTGCAGAATGCCAGGGGGTGCAGGAGACAGAGGTGGAGGAACTGAAAATTGAAAACCACCTGTCCCCATGTGCCCCCAAGTGAGCCCCCCACACCACCTCCCACAGTCTCTAGTCCAGCCTATAAGCTCCTCTGGTTGAAGGTCTAAGGACTCTGTGTGTCTGCCTCTCCCTACATCTCATGGCGGTATTATAAACTTTGACGAAGTGTCCAGGATTCTTTCTGAAAACATGCTAATCATATCACTCTGATGTCATCTTTACTGGTGAGAGTCACAGGGAATTAGACATCGCTTGCTAAACGCCCACAATTCCAATGGTGCTGAGCAAGCGGATTTTCTGGGCCCAGTTTATACTGTCCAATTGGCAGCCAGGGAGCTGCAAAGCGGTAAGCCCTAATATGATGACTAATCAATCAGAATGTGAAAGCTCCTGTGCAGGGGATTCTGGGAAAACTCCGCGAGGCTTTGGAAGCCGTGCTGAAGGAGAAGAAAAAGCCGAGGAGAAAGCTGTGTTTTCTTTCTCCCCTGGGCTTGAACAGCTGTCAACTGTCTCTGAGTGGGAAAGCTTTTTCTAAGTAAAGATCTCATTTACGTACTATAGAAAGTAGTGGAAAACCAGTGAATAAACAAATTTAGCATCAATTCCTAGCTAATAATTATGACTCTCTCTTACTCCCTGGAGTCTCAATTCAAAAGAACTGAAGCTTCACAACATTAGTGTTAGGAGCCAGACTTTTAAAGATGCTGTTTAGAGGAAATGCCACGAATTTCTTTGCACAGCGGTGCACTGCCGTTGTAATTCTGCTTAATAATACCCCAAGCTCCACTTGTTACTAACTAACTAGAGATCATCCTCAGAGGCTTCAAATGGCACTGTGTTATCCAACATGAATTTGACCAAAGCTTTAGTTCCAACATGCCAAAAAGAATGATTTTATTAATGGCAAGTAAAACCTCCTCCATTTATAATTTCTTTTCATTCATACACATTATCTGGAAGCTTAAATTAAATGTGGCACAAATATCTAGTTGATATCAATACTCTGAGCAGTTCTGAAACCTTATAAGAGGTGTTTATTTCCACTGTCTTCTAAATTATACATTTCAGCTTATGACTGCAGAAAATCTTTATTAGCTAAAATATTTATTACTCAAATAAAGTGATATATATACTTTAGAGATACTTTCATTATATGTTGGATGAATTCTTTGAGTTTGGGGACAATGAATGAGTACCTATAGTCTGAAAACAGGTTTCCCTGTTCATAAATAAAATTGCTTATCACAGATAAATAAAATACACAGTACCCTGAACTATCTTTTGACATGACAGAGGTTTAATTACACCACTGTAATTGTAGAGTGGACTGTATTTTAATCTAGTTTAAATGTTAGAAAAATGATGATTAATTCATCAGAAGATTCAAACACTCAGAAGAGCAATATTTCTTGACTATACCAAAGAGTAAAGTACAGTAATGTACTTAAATATTTATATGAATGTACAACTTCTTAGGGGCAGTTAGTGTTTATATGTATTTAAATATTTATATGTATAGACACTCATACATAAATCCAAATTTGGGGCTCTTTTTTATATAATTTCTGAAACATCATGTTTCATATGAAGTCTCGCAAGTATAATAACTCTCTCATTAGAGCACATTAAACGTCCTCTTCCTTGACGATATGACAGGTTTCACTCTGTGAAAATTCTACTCTACTCTCATACAACAAACCACTGACTGCCTGCTACACAGGAAGCATGGGACGACGGAAAACGCAGATCACACGTGCTCTTCCATCCCTGAGAGAGAAGACTACAGAGGCTGGCATGGGCCAGAATCTGGAGTGTATGATCCATCATACACTGGATATAGTTTTCAGGCCTATCTACAGAAAATAAAAAGTTATCCAAGAACAGTGAGTAAAAAGAAATACATTCAAATTTGAAATTCTGGACATGTCAGAGACCGGACTTCTCTGGTGGCTCAGACCGTAAAGCGTCTGTCTACAATGCGGGAGATCTGGGTTCAATCCCTGGGTTGGGAAGATCCGCTGGAGAAGGAAATGGCAATCCACTCCAGTACTATTGCCTGGAAAATCCCATGGACAGAGGAGCCTGATAGGTTACAGTCCATGGGGTCGCAAAGAGTCGGACACAACTAAGCGACTTTCCTTTCCTCTCCTTTCCAGAGACAGCACATGTGTGCGTGTATGTGTGTGCCTGTATGTCTGCATACATGCATGAAACAGGGAAGTGCGTTGGAGGCGAGCCTAATATGCTGGTGGACCTGATACAGTGCAAACTAGGAAGATTCCAGATAAGTTACAGAGGAGGGAGCAAATCAAGCCATGTTAAGGAGGAGACTGTAGACAATCATTCTGGGCTGGGTGGGGCAAGAGGGAACGGAGGCGAGAAGGGAAGGCTGAGTCTAGAATGATGCCCGGGTTTCTACTTTGGTAACTGGATTGAGTTGGTGGTGGTGCCCTTTGCTATGTGGAGAATGCAATCAGGAAGCAGGTGTGAGACAAAGAGAGCATGCTTACTCTGGTATGTGTGGTTTTAGGTGCCTGTAGGGCAACCAGGATAAAATGTGCAGTAGGCACTGGAAATACTGTTTTGGAAGCAAAGAAGAGATGTCGGATGGAGGCAGAGATTTAGGAGTCATAGGGAAAAAACAACTAACAGCAAGAAACGGGCTTAGATGGCCTCGGAGAAGCATGAGAGAACGGTTTAGTATCACCTGCAGAAAAGGAAAATTTAGAGTCCAGATTTGGTAAACAAAAACACAGGCATCCCAGCTAAACTGGCATTTCAGATAAACAACAACTTAGCATATCTCAAATACTGCATCAAATATGCTTATACTAAAAAAAAAAAAACAACACTCCATTTTCTTCTGAAATTTAAATGTTACTAATTAAGTTTATTTAAAATCCACAGTTTCTTATATTTTGTCTGGTGACTCTAGTCAAATTCCATGAGAACTATAAATATTCCATTTCCTATGATGAGAACAGCCTTTATTAACCATATTTCCAAAGTAATGTTATTAGACTGAATGTAGTTGCTACGGATTGACCTGTGCATGAGTAAGGCGGGGGGAGAAACTGAATCTGAAATTTAAAACATGCTTTGAGATCTTTACTATGATGGGAGGAGGGAAAGGTAGGGGAACACCAATAGTGGTAGGCAAAGCCTCTTTAGGAAGTAAAAGAGGAAAACGGTAGGACCAGTATTACGAGAGGGCGAGGTGCTGGCTTGGGGACACACCCCCTTTATCTCCACTTCCCCACAGGAAGTCCTCTGACAAGTCTCTGTGCNACGATGATAGAGGAATTAGTGGGTAAGAAACTAACCTAAGACTTCTTTAAATATAATAGTTTTGGAGAAAGAGGAGGACCAGGAGTTATTTCTAGAGAGCTTTATCAGGTTAGTTTTCACCACAATAAAAGTTATAATAGCACACAAAATAACAGTGTAACAAAATATCCTACATATATCCTGACTCACTAATTATACAATTAATAATGTTGCATTAATCCTAATAACGTTCTTTTTGTATTCTCCATCTTTTAAAGACTTTTGTGCTGCTAATATTATTTTACTTTATTTAGCTAGAATACCTACAGAGATGTGCTTTTGCGCTTGCTATTTAACAATAATTAAAATAAAACAGATGTCTTTCTACCTGTAAGAGACTGGAGTTGTTGACTCTTACGTTACAGGTCTTCCCTTCATCGGTGTCTCCTAAATATGTCACAGCTACCTTCTTAAAAACAGAACCATAGGGTACTTTACATTTGAAATTCAGTAGGCATCCTTTATGGATTCTTGAACATGCAACTTCAGCCCAGAGGGTTGTTCCTAACTGGCCAGGCAGTTTGGAAACTTGGAACCTGGGACCTTGGCAGCCAGATGGAACATGACTCTCGGCTCTGGCAGCATGCATGGATGGCAACTTCCATCAGATGTATTCCCCATGATCTTCGTGAGCAGGCCTGAGCCCCATTCCTAACCTCCAGGTTGAAAAGTAATAAAACATTTGAAGACTGATATAATAAGGTGATCACTTTTCATTTGCCTCTCTCACACGTTAGGTACTTGTGGTCAAACCGCCACTTAATGAGATCAGTTACACTCTGATAAACTTCCTCTAGAATCTTTAAGTGGACCAGAATATACTGCTGTCCTAGGCCTCCTACTACCCTCCTTACTTCCAACTACAGGGAATTTTCGGTTATTTATATCACTGCAGTCTGATGCCAAGGTGCTCTTGCTTAGACAACCAAATTCAGGATTTGGAGAGTATCCAGTATAAGGAGTCAACCAAAACAATCACCCCTCAACATCCAAGGGGGACTGGTTCCAGGATCTCCCCTTCCCTTCGTGGATACAGAAATAGGGCAACGATCAAGTCCTATATATACAATGGTGTAGTATTTGCATACAAGCTATACATCCTCCTGTATACTTTAGATAATCTCTAGATTACTTATAATATGGAATATTATAACATGGAATACAATGCAAATGCTATGCAAAAAGTTGCCTTGTGATATTCAAGTATTGCTTTTTGGAACTTTGTATTTATTTTTTGGCCACACCATATTTGGGATCTTAGTTCCCCAATGGATCAAATCCATTTCCCCCTGCACTGGAAGCGCAGTCTTAACAACTGGACTGCCAAGGAAGTCCCAGGAAACTTTCTGAATTTTTAAAAAATATTTTCATTCTGTGGTGGTTTCAATCTGCAGATGCAGAATTTGTGGATATGATACCAATGGATATGGAGGGCTGATGGTATAAATATGTGGACATTTTGCATTATTCAAGAGCAAATCATGTCTTTCTACTTAACTGACATAAAAATGTTCCTTGTGGAATGCCTTATTTAACATAATTTTGTTTTTTACAAAATAAAGATGTTTTAGGTTACAAGCTACTTTCCCTCAATCCTCTTCTTCTGGAGATACCTCAAATTTTATATAAGTAAAATTCCTGGAGACCTGAATTCCTAATATGTTTCAATGTATATATACTTAGGCCAACCCATAGTCAAGACAAGCAGAACCAATCAGATAACNCCTCAATCCTCTTCTTCTGGAGATACCTCAAATTTTATATAAGTAAAATTCCTGGAGACCTGAATTCCTAATATGTTTCAATGTATATATACTTAGGCCAACCCATAGTCAAGACAAGCAGAACCAATCAGATAACTGCTGTTAAGCAGAGTGTTCTCAATGGGACCAAGAGTGGCAATTAGATGCAACAGAACCAGGATTAAGGTGAGGCAAGTGTGGTGTTTCTTGCAAAATCATGACCAGACAATGCTTATCAAATAGATTTATATTTTGTTCATCAAGGACTTTATTTTGATTTTTAAAATTTGGTTTTAAATATTATTCATCTTAATTACTGAGTTTGGGGGCATTCCCTTAAGTGTCACACTGGAGGCAAGAGCCACATTCTGGCCCTGGATTGGATTACTGGCTCTAATTTTTCACACACCCATATGAATATATTTCTGGTATGTTTTCAAGGTGAGTGGGGAGGTAAAGGGAAGTGAGCTTTAAAAATATGAAAAATTTAATGTTGTATTAATATAATAATCATTTATCTTAAGCATTACTCATATAAATCTTAGAAAGGTTTATTTTATTTTATTTGGGGTCAAAATTTAAGTTCATGTTTTCAAACAAAACAATAGCACCAACAGTGGAAGATTTGGGGGAGACTAGGAGAATAAATGTCAAATTTAGCAGGACTGTAATAGTGACCTTCATTTATAAATAGTACAACATAGTACCATGATATTTCGTGGCTCGGTGGTTAAAAATAAAAAATGCCTGCCAATATAAGAGATACAGATTCAATCCCTGGGTTGGGAAGATCCCCTGGAGAAGGAAATGGCAAGCCACTCCAGTATTCTTGCCTGGGAAATCCCNAATAGTACAACATAGTACCATGATATTTCGTGGCTCGGTGGTTAAAAATAAAAAATGCCTGCCAATATAAGAGATACAGATTCAATCCCTGGGTTGGGAAGATCCCCTGGAGAAGGAAATGGCAAGCCACTCCAGTATTCTTGCCTGGGAAATCCCATGGACAGAAGCAATCTGGCAGGCTACAGTCCATGGGGTTGCAAAAGACGAATCGGACACGATTTACTGACTAAACAACACTGTTTATTTATCCAGCATTGTGTAGACATTCGGTATTCTAGAAACATATTTTTGATAGCTTAGTGGTTATCAATTCAAATGCCCCCAAGAGAGTCGATGAGATGTGATCTATCACGTCATTAACCTGCCTTCTTAAACAAGCTAGACTAAAACAGACAGACAATAAAGTAAAGCCCTGGATCCTTTAAGTTTCTCACCACGAGTATCCCATTAACCTGTAACACAGTGATGCCATCTGTGGCTACGGTTGGAGATGGAGTTGTTGATCCACGTACAGAATGGCCCCTGATCTCCTCTACAGTCTGCTGCTTCTCCTGCATTACAACCCCCTGAGGGAACACAGATGGCTGGGCCCCTTCCTCTGCCGTGTCTTTTGCAGTAGGTATGGGGTGGAGAACAATTTTGCATTTCTAACATATTCCCAGATGATGTTGCTGCTGGTAGAAATCACACTATAAGCAACTTTGCTACACATTTTAAAAATCTCTTTCTTCTTTGAATAGATTTCTTAACTCCCTCTCCTTTACCTATCACTTATTAATGCTTTCCATGGGCTCTTGCTTGTAAAACTCTTTCAGGAAAACTGGGTCTTTTTGCCTTGCTTCTTCAAAAACTGTGACTCTAGGCTTCAGACTATTGGCTGCAATAACATAGCCAGTTTGCATGCAGAACTAAAGGGTTGGAATTCCTGGTTTTCAGTGATTTTGCCTTTAACTTTTGGGTTTAACAACTGATTGACTAGAGGTGTATTTATACATCTTTTGTTACTCAAATGTTATTGGCCCAGTGTCTCAATATTCACTTATGCAACAAATTGTCAGCCACAGGTGTTACTTTCTGCCAAAATCCCCCAGGCCTGTGTTAACAACACTTGGACCGTAGAGGTGTCATTTCCTAACTCTTACACTCTTAGCTTCTTTATCAGGCTCTCACGTTGAGGAGGCAAAGCTGGTTCTTCAATCATTCACATTCCCAAGGAAGCAGCTCTGCTTCCACCAATTGTATACTCTTTGTATAAAGTGAGATAGAGAAATGTTATTCACCAAAATAAAATCTTTCTATTATTTGAAACCCAGGTTTATTGCCAAACATTGATATTCTCATTAGCCATCACTTCCGAGTCCTATTAAATACTACAGTAAATCTCCCTTGCTTTTTTCTGAATGTTAAAAATATGAGATACATGGATGGGATCTTCACTTAGAGAATATAAGTTTTAACCATCACTATATACACTGTCCCAGTAAATGATACAGAAAATGCTTCCACATATCAATTAAAAACACATAGAAGATGTAGTGTGTATATATATGCATGCATGTGTGCTAAGCTGCCTCAGTTCTGCCCAATTCTTTGTGAATCCATGGACTGTAACCCTCCAGGCTCCTCTGTCCATGGGATTCTCTAGGCAAGAATACTGGAGTGGGTTGCCATGCCCTCCTCNGTGTGTATATATATGCATGCATGTGTGCTAAGCTGCCTCAGTTCTGCCCAATTCTTTGTGAACCCATGGACTGTAACCCGCCAGGCTCCTCTGTCCATGGGATTCTCTAGGCAAGAATACTGGAGTGGGTTGCCATGCCCTCCTCCAGGGGATCTTCTCCACCCAGGGATCAAATCTGCATCTCTTATATCTTCTGGAGGAGCAGGTGGGTTCTTTACCACTAGCACCACCTGCTACTTCAGAGAATACTTTACTTTGTGACAAAAATTATACCAAGTACTTTAAACTCACTATTTAAGTCTGCATGCAAATTCTCAATAATAGCCAGTAAACAGCATCAATATTCAAACACAGAATTTGTTTTCTCAAATATCTCAAGACAATAATTTAAATTGTGTGTGATAATAAATGACTAAGTGAAACTCTCCTTAGAAAAGACAAATTATTTCAAATTGGGTAGATACGAGCAAACATAGGACACCCACCCTTGCTGCTGCTGCTGCTGCTAAGTCAGTTCAGTCGTGTCCGACCCCATAGCCGGCAGCCCACCAGGCTCCCCGGTCCCTGGGATTCTCCCGGCAAGAACACTGGAGTGGGTTGCCATTTCCTTCTCCAACGCATGAAAGTGAAAAGTGAAAGTGAAGTCGCTCAGTTGTATCTGACTCTAAGCGACCGCATGGACTGCAGCCTACCAGGCTCCTCCGTCCATGGGAGCCTGTATGTTCTATTAAAAGATATACCACATAAAGACATAAACAGTCTTTACATACTAAACAGCCTAGTGTTAAAAAGTAAAAGAAAAGATATTATAAATAAACGTGCTTATAGAAATAATGCAGAATTAGAAAACTACTTAATTTCATGAGTATAATAAACTTGAATACTAAAACCAGCTTGAAAAATAAAACAAAAAGTTTTCATAATGGTTTCACAGACTATTAGTATTTTCACGTTATTATGATTAAAAATGCTTATTAAATCAACAATCTACATAGTGACAAAATTCTAGAGTCAATAAATACATTTAAAAATTAGAATCAAGTACAAATTTTAACCATGTACAGAAAATAGCACAGTAAAATATTAATAGTATACAAGTAACCTATTTGTATACTATTTGCATACTATTTGTATTACTGTCTACTATTTGTATACTCCTGCATTTTAAAATGTATCTATAATTACTGTGTACATGTTCTTTCATAAAATTTTATTTTAAAGGAGAGCAAATACAAATTTATATATGTATGTGCATGTGTGTGAATATGAGTGTGTGTTTGAGCCTGTATATATACATATATGATAAAGACTAAAACTATAATACTGAATCAGCCATTAATTACTAGAGTCTGAAATGTATCTCCAAATAATGTCTTCCTTAAATGTTAAGGAAACCATTTTAAATATTTTCTAAAATCAAATTGTTAATTATATTACTTATTATCTTTCTAATTTATGAACTCACTTTTGGGGAACAACATCAACAAATTTACCACCAGGTATAAAAAGAAATCTAACACTTTTGTCTTTTCTTTCTTCATCCTAAAGTTACCTTCAAGCTTCAAGAACATTCTCCAAGGTATAGTATTCTTGAACTTGTTGAATGACCAAGCTCCACTTACTAATATCCTTCATGGACATGAATTTGATTGTGTCCCTTTTTACCCATCATTTTTCTGAACTGAAAAATTCTCATCTGGTCTTACTATTTTATTCCTTTGATCAGTTCTGTTAAGCTTTCAGGCTTCTCTGTTTTATGGCCTTGATGGAATATACTCAGTAGAACCATGATCTCTACTCCAAGTTCAGAAACATTATTCATTCTGTTCAAAGATTTAACAAAATTATATAATCCTGTTTTTTGGTTTTTTTTAATTTTATCAGTTTTTTTTCAATGCTATCTCTGGCATTTGGTCAATCTTTTGAGCTGCCACTCTACACCGGACTATCTTCAAGAAATAGTTGACATAGATTCAGATATCAAGTTTTTCCCTGGACAAAAGTAATACAGGAGAGTAATTCATATTACCAGCATAGTTTGTATTACATTTCCCCAGACATATTGTGTTATACTTGCCGCAGCTGAAATATATCTTCTTTTATTTTGCCTATTACAAAGTGTGCATGCAAGATACATCCATCTCACTGGAACAGTTTCAGAGTCATCTGCAAACTTACAGATTTGTCTCAGGGCAGTCATCATGGCCCATCTTCATCCCGAGGCCCACAACCATCCAGTAGATATAACTGGAGCCATGGGAGCCTTGTTCTGTTTTTGCCTTTTTTTAAAATTCTACTTTTGGCTTAGTCCAATCTCATGCTCCCTTGCTGATCCTGTGTATCAGAGGGAAATTTTAACAACTTGAGCAAGTGCTGCAGGTGAGAGCGATTAAGCCCATTTGGATAGTGTCTAAGCCTACTTGACTCCCTACCTCCTGCCACCCCATTCTCTACCTTGACGGTTCCTACTTATATCCAAGCCCCTCCCCTCCCTTATCTTCCAGCCTTGATAAGAGGTCTGTGTCTTTGCACATGGCCTGTTAACCTTACTTTTGGCTGTTGGTTTTGGTTTTTGAATGAATGTCTTGTCTTACTCTTGTCAATTTCACTTTTCTTTTGCTACCTCCCAGATAAGTCTTCTTTTTCTTAAAGAAGTGGTTATGAATTCTCTAGGAAGCCTTATCGAGATGCAATTTCTTGCATCCAACTCCAGGGTTTCTGATTCAGTAGGCAAGGGCAGCAAATTTGCATTTCTAACGAGCTTACAAGTGATGCTGTGGACTTCTCTGGCAGCTCAAACGGTAAAGCATCTGCCTACAATGCAGGAGACCTGGGCTCGATCTGTGATCCCTGGGTCAGGAAGGTCCCCTGGAGAAGGAAATGGCAACCCACTCCAGTACTCTTGCCTGGAAAATCCCACAGATGGAGGAGCCTGGTGGGGTCGCAAAGTCAGACACGATGAGTGACTTCATTTTCACTTTCACAAGTGATTCCAGTGCTGCTGGCCTGGAGATCAAACCTTGAGAATTATACAACGTCTAAGATTTCAGGGGGGGCGGGGGGAGGTTGTGTTTGTTTACCAGAAGCCTGCCCTGATGATCCACCTGTCTGACTGACTCCTTTGGGTTTTCTTGATGGATTTTCTCCATCTAAGGGCCCTATTCCTTTCTCTGACCACTTTCTGAGAAAGACAGTACCAATACTAATTCTGCTTCCTAAAATGAGGATGGTGGTGGTGGTGGTGATGGTGATGACACGGGGAATGATGATGACTCTCAATTTCCTCATCTCTAAAGTGGAGATAAAAATGGAAATAAGACTACCTCCCTTTGAGATTTTGGATCTATTACATGAGAAAACAGCACTTTGCACAATGCCTGGCAAATAATGTGTGCCTGATAAATGTGAGTTATGAAAACATCGATGCAGATGGTGATGGCAAAATGTCATTAATTCAACACAATGACTGATTGATTAGTTTCTGGGGATACATAACAGAAATAGATAAGGACTCTACTCTTATGAAGACAGAATGAGGACAGAAATAATAACAGATCGCAGTAAGTACTACAAAGGGGAAAAGACAGCATGGTGGAGCAGAGTAACGGAAAGAGGCTGCTGTAGTCAGAGTGGACAAGGAGAACAAGCACCATAAGAGGCTGATATTTGTGATATGATCTGGGTAAGGAGTAGTCACTCAAAGAGCTGAGGGAAGATAACTCCAGACACTGGAAAGTTAAAGTCACTCAGTCGTATCCGACTCTTTGCAACCCCATGGACTGGTCCATGGAATTCTCCAGGCCAGAATACAGGAGTGGGTGGCCTTTCCCTTCTCCCAGGGATCTTCCCGACCCAGGGATTGAACCCAGGTCTCCCTCATTGCAGGCAAATTCTTTACCAGCTGAGCCACAAGGGAACTGGAAGCTGCCCCCAAATACTTGAGACTGAAAATTGGTTTGTTCAAGGAACAGACAGAAAGCCAGGATGGGAGGCTCGGGAAGAAAGGTGAGATGTGATGAAGTTAGAAAACTTAACACGAGCTAAATCCCACAGCAGTCAGTAAGATGTGGTAAGGAGTTTTTAGTTTAGTAAAGAAAAAAAAAATTAAAGGACCTTAAGAGTTTCAATTTCTAAGGAGTATATATATTCTGATTAACCTGTTAACAATATTGTTCTGGGTGAGAATGGAATACAGTAATATATCCCATTGATGGAGAGACAGGATATTATAGGTCTGTTCCATGTAACAGGTGAGAGTTGTTGGATTTAATTAGAGTGAGGAAAGTCAAGATAGAGAAAAGCACATAGATCTGAAATACATTCTGGAGGTTGAACTATTATAGATTTAATGTAAGTAGGATATAAGAAAAAGAGTGCCCAAAACTCATGACTGGGTTTAATGTATTACAACACTGAGAATATATTCATTAAACCAAACTCTATTTACTTATTTTGAAAGTTTTCATGTGTATAATATATGTGAATGATAAATATTCCTTATTATCCAAAGCTAACTTAATTGTGAATATTTATTTTCTAGGTGATTTTCATCTAATAATTTACAATGCTGACAGTCTTTGGTAAATAGTAAATAATGGTAGAACACTTCTTAAGTTCCTGTAAGAAAGTCTGTAATACTTCTAGCTCAGATTATTTCTTAAAATAATTGCTAATATTTATCTAATGCTTCACATGTACTAGACCCTGGTTCATGTCCAAATCACTAGACTCTAGAGCCCACTCAAGGCAGCAGAAGTCATTCATTTTCCCTCAGTTCTCCAACTTTGGTTCAGTGATTCCATATGTTAGATAAATTATAGTGCCCCAAGTTCCACCATTCTTAGAGTCCCTTCTAGAATGATCCTCTAACACAGCTTCTTTCTCCTGGAGCTTCCCTGAAATGTCAGGAGATGGCAAGACCCATCCAACTTAAAAAATCTAAATGAGACTTGCATTCTGAGTTTGAGTAATCAAGCAGAACGCATGTTAATGGCCAGATAATGATAATGATGCCACTTATCAAATATCTGCTCCATTCTAGGCAGTGTCCTGAAGCTGCATTGAACATGTATCATTTCACTCAGCGTAATCTTCATATCCTGGAGGAGGGCATGGTGACCAACTCCAGTATTCTTGCCTGGAGAATTCTATGGACAGAGGAGCCTGGTGGGCTACAGTCCACAGGTCACAGACAGACACACACAACTGAAGCAGCTTAGCACAAACACCTACAATCTTCATAGCAGCTCTGCAGATGAGTTGCCACTGGTCCAATGCACAGACCACACACAGATCCAGAACTGTGTTCTCAGTCGCTCACCCAGTAACATCATCAAGTATTATAAACTGGAGCACACTGGAAAAGCAGACGGAATACCAGGATGGTGGAAGAAGGCGCTGTGGCGAGAATAAAGATGAGCTTCACCTTCATACAAATGCTCCTGATTTTAGGAGAGATGCTGATAAAAACAAAATATCCCATAAAGCATTAAGCCAAAAAGAAGAAAACCATGCAGTTTACAGTGGAGATGTGAGTAAACTTGCTCCTCTGTTTACATGAAGGCAGTCAAGAGAAGTGGAAGGAAAACTCACTCACTGATATCTTCTTCTGAGGCCAGAATTTATTTCTTATGAATTTATTTTTGTTTCAAGAAAATCAAAGAAGGAAAATGCTCCTCCTCTCCCTCTGCCTTCTTGCATAAGTCTACACAGTGACCCTGTGGAGTCTTAATATCCAAGGTTATTTGACAACCTAAATTAGCATTCTAAAAGAGAAACATAATATTACATACACAATCCCCACCTCTCCCTGACTAACCATCCTTTAAGGAACGAACACACACACACACACACACACACACACCCCAATCTCCAGGCTCATTTGAAATGTCTTTTGTTTTCATACACTGGAAATCAGTGATAAAGTGTTATGACCAAGAATTCAGCAATTGGATTCACTATTTTTTGAATGTCACTAAGAACACACAAAGGGAAAATTAAATTATATAATTTAATCACCAGGGCTAATTATTTTCTTTGCTGATCCTCTAAAGAAGCAGTAAATGCAAGCTCACAAATATCACATGTATTTTTTCTTAGCAGGAGGGACACACTGGGCTGTGATTAAAAAGGCATCATGTTGCTTCCTACAAAATGTGTAATGGGTCTGAACTGAAAGAACAAAAAATGGCTACACCCACTAACCATGGTAAAATTCCCCTTTTAATTGGGTAGGCAGTTCCCACAGAAATGTACATAGCAAGTTGCAATTACATGTAAGCTAAATTGGTGTAGCTTTACAACTGATAATGGGATATTCTCCTAAAACACTCTTTCATCCCCCAAACACAGAAAAAGAACTGGCTTTTAACTCTATCATCTTGGCTAACTGCACACAGTATTTCCCAAACACTAGCCTGTTGAGAGATTCTGAAGAAACCTGTACTGTGAATCCCAGGGATTAAATTATATAAATTATGGGCAAAGAATCTGAATAGAATTTTCTTCAAGAAACACACAACAACCAATAATCCCACAAAAAATACTCAACATTGTTAGTCATGAGGGGAATTCAAATGAAACCTACAATGAGATACCATCCTGGACACACTAGGTTGGCTAGAATAAAAATGTCAGGTTTTAACAAGTGTTGGTGAGGCTGTAGAGAGATAGAAATACTCATACACGGCTGTGGAGAATGTAAAATAATACAGTAGCTTTGGAAAAAGCCTGGTGTTTACTCAAATGATTAAACACACAGTTGTCACACAACTAGCAATTTTACTTCTAGGCATATACTTAAGAGAATCGAAAACATAGGTTTACACAAAAACTTGTACACAAGTGTCACATAGAATTATTCACACTAGGCAAAAGGTGAAGACAACTGTAATGCACATCAGCTGAGTGGATAAATAAAATGCAATCTATCTATACAAATGGGATAATATTTGACCACAGAAGAAATGAGTACTGATGCATACCACAAAGATGAGCCTTGAAAATATCACGCTAAGTCTAAAAAATCAGTCACAGAACACAATGTCTTCTACGATTTTGTTCATATTTCCAGAACAGGGAAATCTATTTCCTGGTGGCTCAGAAGGTAAAGAGTTTGCCTGCAATGCAGGAGACCTGAGTTCGATCCCTGAGTCGGGAAGATCCCCTGGAGAAGGAAACGGCAACCCACTCCAGTCTTCTTGTCTGGAGAATCCCACAGACAGAGGAGAATCCCCATGGACAAAGGAGCCTGGCAGGCTATAGCCCATAGGGTCACAAAGAGTCAGAGATGACTGGGCGACTAACACGTTCACTTCACTTTCATAGAGACAGAACTGTATAGTATGCAATTACAATGAATGATATTCAATAAGGATGTTTCTTTAAGCATTAGGAAAGATATGATTGCATTTTAAAAACACATTTGTTGAACAAATGAATAAATAGATCAACGTACAGATAGAAACTCCAAATGCTACAACCTCATCCATTTGAAGACTTGTGTTTTCAAGTTGGTTAATTTTTGCCCTTAAGTACACTGCCACCAAGTGATGGGGGCAGCCTCAGTCTCACAGCACGAATTTCAGGTGTCCGGATACTAGGTATCCTCTGGAGGCTTCTTGCTGACACACACCAGATTATACCAAAGACGAGTCCACATCTACGTAAAACTGCTGAAATGAGTATATACCTAGATATGTTAAGTATTAAATCAGAAAAACATTAGATAGTATGTTAGTCACTTAGTCGTGTCCGACTCTTTGTGACCCCATGGACTATAGCCCACCAGGCTCACCTGTCCATGGGATTCTCCAGGCAATACTGGAATGGATTGCCATTTCCTTCTCCAGATAGTATATAAGAAATAGATATATACATTTGATATATATATAATATATATACACATATATACATATACATGATGTTTGTAATTTTTATATGTGTGTATGTATCTCCCCACTGGTCTTTAAAAACTGGCAAGCACAACTGATAATAACTTTTGCTGCCGCTTAGTCCCTTCAGTTGTGTCTGACTCTATGCAACCCCATGTACTGCAGCCTGCCAGACTCCTCTGTCCATGGGATTCTCCAGGCAAAAATACCAGAGTGTGTCGCCATGCCCTTCTCCAGGGGATCTTCCTGAACCAGGGATTGAACCCAGGTCTCCTGCACTGCAGGTCGATTCTTTACCAATGAACCACTAGGGAAGCCCTAACTCTTGCTAACTTTAATTAAAACACTCTTGTCTAATTTAGTCCCAGTCCTTTCACAGAGTTAAACTCCTTCTGGGGTACTGTGCACTTCTAATGGTTGAGGAAAACGCTGGCATGGAATGCCCTTTCGGGCAGCTTTTCACCACCGTCAGCAGTTCTGCTTCTAAACCACAGATGGTCAATTCACCTTGCTGAGATTGTTAGGGCTAATTAAAATTATAGTCTTAGATTGCCTTTTTAATGCTCTGAATTAGTACATAGCCTTTGCCTTTCCCTCTGGGCCTCTACTTCCTTCCTTATCTGTCTGAGAAAGAACAAAATTAGATCATAATCATCTCAAGGATAAACGCAAAACACCGTTCAAGTTGTTTTCTCTAAAGAAAGAAGGAAGGAGAGTAGAGATCTCCATGGTAGGCCTTCAAATAAATATCTGTATAATAAATAAATAAACCCTATCACTCATCCAACTAGTAGTTCCACAGTCAGATGTAATTGCAGGAGTGATATCAAAAAAAATTTTTTTTTAACTAACTGCCTGAATTTGTCCATTTTCTNATGCAAAGCACCGTTCAAGTTGTTTTCTCTAAAGAAAGAAGGAGAGTAGAGATCTCCATGGTAGGCCTTCAAATAAATATCTGTATAATAAATAAATAAACCCTACCACTCATCCAACTAGTAGTTCCACAGTCAGATGTAATTGCAGGAGTGATATCAAAAAAAAATTTTTTTTAACTAACTGCCTGAATTTGTCCATTTTCTTATTCTGACACACTTATGCACACAACAGAATTTTCTAACCATCATTTTGGATAGAACTACTGCATACGTTCATGACAATGGTGATCTCAAGGGAGGAAAGTAACTATAATAAATCAACGAAGTGATGGGATTAAGCAGCTAATAAATTATGTTTTTTTATTTAATTCTGCCCTACTTTATGCACTTGTATTCTACTTTTGGGATATCTCTCCATGGAAAAAAACAAAACTTAACTAATTTCAATATGATCCATTTGGCAATTATCTTGTGAAGCATAATCAATATAAACTTACCCAAGGCACAGTGTTTATGACTATGATCATTAAATGCATATAGGTGAGGGAGGTCACTGTTAATAAAGGCCAATTATGGAAAGACATGAAATTTAAGAACTGCGACTCAAGCAGAAGCAATAAACTTTGAAGAACTTCATTCAACCAAAGAGTTACCACATTGCAATAAATGAATAAATATTATCTTAATTAATATATCTTACAACAACTGCTTTCCATTCATGGCTGAGAACCTAAGCCTAAAACCCAAAATGGGTAACCCACCAGTGACTTTATAAAGGAGATGACTGAAGACCTTAATGGAAGGTGAGCGTACCACTTACTCTCCAAAGAGACAGATGCGTCAATTTCTGCTTGGTCAATTCCTTGTGCTCAGAAAGTAGCAGCAAATGACACATTATATGTCAGATAAAAAATGCAAAATTAAGGCATATGTAAAAAATAAAAGGATACAAAGTCATATCAAATTTTAATTATCATGTTTCCTTCCATTACTGGACACATCTGAGAGTTGATAGGGTGTGTGACAATTGACATGCTACAAGAAATTTGAATTCATACAGCCTATCTGGGAATGGACTTAGGAAACAAGCATATGTTCTCATAGTTAATTATATATTTACTATTAAAATTGAGACAAATAAAATGACAGGATCTGAAAATGTGATATCTTATACTTAGAAATTACTAAATAGATGATAATGAAAAAAATGAGCAGACAATAAATTTATATTGATATTAGAACTACGTATAATCAATTGTATAAATGAAGAAATGGGCTTTCATTCACTGCTATTGTAAGAGGGTAGATTTTTTTTTTTTTTTACACTCATGGAAATTTAAGATTGCCCATACTAACAGTGTGTAACAAATGTTGGTAATATACTTCACCATTGTAACTTCTATCTCTGTAAAACTGATCAAGGCTACTTTTAACAGACATTAGTCTGGTTGTTCTGACATTACATAATATCATGGACTGGGTGGTTTAGACAACCGGAAACTTAATGTTTTCACAGTTCTGGAGGCTGGAAGTCTAAGATCAAGATGCCAGCAGGGTTGGTTTCTGGTGAGACCTGTCTCTGTGTCTTACAGGTAACAGTGTTGGTTTCTGGTGAGACCTGTCTCTGTGGCTTACAGGTGATGGGGTAGTTTCTGGTGAGACCCATCTCTGTGGCTTACAGGCAACGGGGCTGGTTTCCGGTGAGACTTGTCTCTGTGGCTTACAAGCGACGGGGCTGGTTTCTGGTGAAACTGTCTCTGTGGCTTACAGGTAGGTGATGGGGTAGTTTCCGGTGAGACTGTCTCTGTGGCTTACAGGCGTCGGGGCTGGTTTCCGGTGAGACTGTCTCTGTGGCTTACAGGCATCGGGGCTGGTTTCCGGTGAGACTGTCTCTGTGGCTTACAGGTGATGGCTCTTTGCCGTGTCCTCATGATTACTTCTCTGTGTGTGCACTGAAAGAGTGATCTGACACTTCTTTCTTTTCTGATGAAGACATCGCTTCTCTTGGATTAGGGCTCTGACTTTATGACCTCATTTACCTTAATTACTTATGTAAAAGTCCTCTCTCCAAATATACTCACAGTGGGGATTAAGACGTTAACATACAAATGTGAGAGGAACATTTCAGTCTGTAACAGTGGTGTACGATAAAACCAGGAGCCCCAATGAAATCTTATACAATATTTTGTCAGAAAGTTAGACAAGGCACAGGGTTTATCCAAGGTCAAGCACCTCGTTGGTTAAAGATCAAATACCTTTTTAAAGTATACAGTTCTGCATTGATTCAGATAGTGAATCAATTTAGACCTTAGGCAGTGTCAAACCTGTTTATTAAGGGTTGTCTTAATATATGTAGAGACGTGTGCATGAGGGCACTGGGTAGATACAAAAAAGCATGTACATATATTTAGAAATGATGATTATAGTTCTTAAGCCAGAAGTCTAGACATTTTGATAATAAGAACTGACAGTATACCATTCTTTAGTTCCTTTTTTAAAAAAGATAGAGTTAAAAAATAATCATGGTATTAGTGATTTAAACAAAATATAATCTGGCAATAGCATCCAAAGACTCTCCCTCTGTAACTGTAATCTCAAGCTTTCTCTTGAGGTTTCTTTTGAGGTTCTCTCTTTTATGAGAGCAGAGACTACCAGTTCTTCATAGCTTCAGATTCAACATTTACATGCAACAAGGAGAAAACCTTACTGGGAAAGTGATGAAGACAACGGAATGCATGAATTTGTAACTATATAGCAACTGCATCAAAGCCAGACCTCAAACCTTTGTGTAGCCTTTCCAAAACCTAGCGCAGTGCATGCACTCAAAACAAGGCTACCAATGCTGTATTGCTGGTTATCCTTATAGGTCAGAAACATTATATGAGTTCAGTTCACTCAATCGTGTCCGAGTCTTTGTGACCCCATGAATCGCAGCTCGCCAGGCCTCCCTGTCCATCACCAACTCCCAGAGCTCACTCAGATTCACGTTCATCAAGTCAGTGATGCCATCCAGCCATCTCATCCTCGGTCGTCCCCTTCTTCTCCTGCCCCCAATCCCTCCCAGCATCAAAGTCTTTTCCAATGAGTCAACACTTCACATGAGGTGGCCAAAGTACTGGAGTTTCAGCTTTAGCATCATTCCTTCCAAAGAAACCCCAGGGTTGATCTCCTTCAAAATGGACTGGTTGGATCTCCTTGCAGTCCAAGGGACCCTCAAGAGTCTTCTCCAACACCACAGTTCAAACACAGTTCTTTGGTGCTCAGCCTTCTTCACAGTCCAACTCTCACATCCATACATGACCACTGGAAAAATCATAGCCTTGACTAGAGGGACCTTACTCGACAAAGTAATGTCTCCACTTTTGAATATGCTATCTAGGTTGGTCATAACTTTTCTTCCAAGGAGTAAACATCTTTTAATTTCATGGCTGCAGTAACCATCTGCAGTGATTTTGGAGCCTCCAAAAATAAAGTCAGCCACTGTTTTCACTGTTTCCCCATCTATTTCCATATTATTAACCATAAATTTATTTATATTTTATTTATTTCAAATAAGATTGTCCTTAATCTTGTCTAGTACAAATCTCTTCAATAGGTTTATGTATTATGGCAATTTCAAATTCCACTTTAGGATGCAAATATTTTAAATTCTATTTAATCAACATTAATTCTGAAACTCCTGACAAAAAACACAGCATATCTCTTTATCTTGTATGTAAAATTATATCCTACTTGAATAATCTAGTACTTCATGCCAGTTCACATGTAAACGCAGTCTAAGAAACGACTGAGTTGAAAGACAAGACAAGAGTCTGATAAAATACATGATTGGGGCTTCCCTGGTGGCTCCTGCTAATGCAGGAGACACAGATTCAATCCCTGATTGGGGAAGATCCCACATGTTGTGGAGCAATGAAGTGTGCTCACCCCAGAGCTTGGGAGCTTCAACCAGGAGCCCACGTACTGTCCGAGAGCCCGAGCTCCGCAACAAGAGAAGCCACCTCGACGAGAAGCTCAGGCACCACAACTAGAGAGTGTCCCCCACTGACTGCAACTCGAGAAAGCCAGCATGAAAAAGTGAAGACCCAGCACAGCCAAAAATGGATAAACTTGTTTAAAAGAATTTTTTTTTAAGAAATATGCTTGATTAAAATGTATAAGCACATGCTTGGATTTCCTATGGGATTTTATCTGATGAATAACTTAAATTATGCATAAATTCTTTAAAATAATGAAAACCAAACATGAGTTAACACTGATAATGAAGTTATTTTTTCCTTAAAAAGGTAACAAATTATATTTTCCATATGAACTTGGTCCTACAGGATAAGCTTCATTATAAATATATATCTTAAACAATAAAATGTTACAGAAAAACCCAAATGAATTTTTTGGCCAACTTATTATCAGAAGAATCAAAAACGATATCAAAGATTTTACTGTATTGACATGTATTTTAAAGCCTTAATAGAACAGATAAAACAATATTATTGACAACCACATCACACATTAAACCATGCCTTCTACAACAGTTCTAAATCATACTAAATCTGTGGGAAATCCTTAAAATCTATAGCCAGTTACCAAGAAGATTCAGGAAGGAAGTAGAAGAAGGAAGGGAGGGATAGAGGAAAAAGGAAAGAAACTCAAGATAAAAACACAGCTCTATCTCTATTTAAAATTTAACAATGCATCTAATTTTCATATTCAACCTGCAATTGATAATAGATTTTAAGAAACAGAATACATTCAGAATAAAGTCTAAAGGCAATCATAAAGAGAAAGACTTGGTATCTTATATAAAATTTAATCAAATCAGAACAACAGCAGATACACACATACTCAAGCATACAAATCATTGCTATTCTTCTATATAAAGAGTTCCTGCAAATCAACAAACGTTAACTATTTCAGTAAATGTATAAAGACCAAAAAACATGGATAGCAAGTCATAAAATATAAAATGAAAATGTCCATAAAATTATAAAAATGATAAGGATTTAATAAAGATGCAAGTTAGGACTAAGAGACAACAATAAATTGTTAGAGAATGCTCTCTCATGAGTGGTAAACTCTGGTACTGCTGGTGAGAGTATAAATTTTCTTTGACACTTTTCCTCAGGATATAAACAAATACTTGACAAAACTTGATAAACATGATAAATCAGCTTAGTGCTTGCTTTTTGAAAAAATAAAATTTCAAAACAAAATAATGCTCAATAATCAAGGACTAGAGAACATACATACACACAGGAATGCCCAGAGGAAGATAACACAAAAGTCAAAATGTGTGCATACATATATATGTCCATACATATATCTCTTGGCTAGCTTATCTTCAGAAGTCAGTATTTATAGATGTTCGATTTAAATATCAATGAAGCATTGCATCTCTAAATTAATGAATTAATTTGATTAATTAGACTTCATGTATTTGCACTTAGAGGTTTAGCTTGGGTCATCACAAATTCTAGCTCATTCTATAACCACGTTTCTCTTATAATCAGTAAAATACAAGATAATTTCTATGGTAACCGATCTGTAATACCAGTACTTTGATGTTATAAATGCAAAAGTTGTTTCACCAAAAAACTTCCATATAAAATAAGAGTAAATTAAATTGGTGCCATTTTGAAGTTAGCTGATATTTTACTTAGAATAAGTAAAGACCAAATAATTAGAGTCCTTTGCTTATTCTTAGTTTAATGCTTATGGTTTGATCAAAGAACAAAGGAAACATTCCCTCATCCATCATATACATTATTACATTGTGTACAGATGAAAGCATTTTCTGAACAAACTTTAAAGCCAAATGCAAACTTTAAAGCAAAATGTATAGCATAGTAATATTACAATATAGGTTAACAGATATAATCAGCAGACTGTACCTTTTCATTTCTACTGAATAATTTTTAGAAGCCTATGATTTTTCCTAGACTCTTTAAATGGTAAAAAGATTCCAGAGGAAAAAAATTTAAAGACTGATAAACAAGCTTTTCTTGTTCCTACAGGAGAAAGCAATTGAAATTCAAATATTAAAGCACTTTCTCTAACTGCATGATTCAAATTAAGCTGGTTAAAAGAAACCAGGTAGATAACACAACATTTTGTTTGACTCAGTAGCTACCACATATGAGAATTATTTATTTGCAAGGTAGCTACCACATATGAGAATTATTTATTTGCAAGGAGACACCATGACTTTGCCTATCTCAATTTAATGAACTTATCCATGCCACTGACATTTATTTAGATTCTTGCTATGCAAGCTTTCTTTAGAAGTATTTTATTTTAATGGTTCATTTTCAATCTAACATTTACAGTATTTCCATATTAACTAAACAACTTTACCATTACATCTAGGTTTAATGTCAGAAACCTTGTCATCTCAAGTGACATTTAACTTTTCTGCTCAAGTACCTATTTTTTCCTACAGTTTTTCTTATTTATTTCTCCCAGATATTTTGGAACCTCTCATTTGATATTTACCACTTTTGCTTGATGATAATTTTTGATAGGTTTCAGTTATATAACTGGAATAATTAGACTAAGCAGTGATATATCTGGATTTTAATCAATGAGCAAGGATTCAAAAACTGCATTCAATCCCTGTGTAACTAATCAACATAGAGCAAGGACACATGTGGAGTACTGGGANATTGTTGATAGGTTTCAGTTATATAACTGGAATAATTAGACTAAGCAGTGATATATCTGGATTTTAATCAATGAGCAAGGATTCAAAAACTGCATTCAATCCCTGTGTAACTAATCAACATAGAGCAAGGACACATGTGGAGTACTGGGACTTTGCAATTTCACAGTAATAAGCATAGGAAGCATTTCAATGATAAGCATTCATAGCATTATGGTGATATATTTTGAAGGGTACAAGGTAAACTCATTTCAAGTCATTCACTTACCCAAGACTGTGAGCTCTGCAGAAGCACTAATATTCTCATTTTTATATGTGACAACACAGGTGTAAGTTCCACTGTCATCATCTGTCACATTGGAGATAAGCAAGTTACTTCCACCCAATAAAGAATACTTTTTGGACCTGTGAGACAGAAGGCATATGACATTAGAGAGTAGGTTAATTTATATTTATATAAGACAAGGTATCTAAACGTTTAAATGAACCCCATAAAAGCTCAACTTATAAAATCCGGGGCTCTGTTTCCTGGGAGCTTGATAAAAGTGCATCTATTGATCAAAAATTCCTTCAAGGTAAACCACTCCCACTGGAAGACTATAATCAAAGAAATGAAGCAGATTAAACTTGAAATTGGGGCGTCCCTCATAGCTCAGTGGGTAAAGAATCCGCCTGCAATGCAGGAGATCCTGGTTCAATTGCTGTCAGGAAGATCCACAGGAGAAGGGATAGGCTATCCACTCCAGAATTCTTGGGCTTCCTTGTGGCTCAGTGGTAAAGAATCTGCCTGCAATGTGGGAGACCTGGGTTCGACCCCTGGGTTGGGAAGATCCCTGGAGAAGGAAAAGGTTACCCACTCCTGGACTGGAGAATTCCATGGACCGTATAGTCCACGGGGTTGCAAAGAGTTGGACACAACTGAGCAACTTTCACTCACTCACTCAAACTTGAAATTAATGTTAGTCCTGAAAAGAAACAAGACATAATTTGGCTTGATTCTCTCAGTTTTGGGTTTGAAAACGGCAGGTCCAGAGAAGTGATTCCTCCCAGTGGGGGTCCGTGTCCTATGTCCTGACATCCAATTCAGTAATCTTTGTGCAAAGTTACATGTCATACTGCACTGTGCATGCCTGGTCATATCTGGAGAACACATCTTCACATGCTGAAGCTGCAACCAGATTTACTGGAGGCATTCAAATTCTCAGAAGTGTTGTGATACCATACAATGCAGTGTTGTTACATAAAAAAATATTTCAGGCACATGAAACTTACAGATGAACTTATTGCCTATGAACCTATTTTGCTATAAAATATGTGTTTAAAAGTACCACATCAAATCTCAAAATCAATAAAACTAATTTCTAAAATGAAAACCAATCCATTTTGATCAAAATGCTTCCGACTGTGTTTCATTCTATTAAGAGTTTTCTAACTAAGCCATAATACTAACATCNAAAATATGTGTTTAAAAGTACCACATCAAATCTCAAAATCAATAAAACTAATTTCTAAAATGAAAACCAATCCATTTTGATCAAAATGCTTCCGACTGTGTTTCATTCTATTAAGAGTTTTCTAACTAAGCCATAATACTAACATCTGGTAACTTGAATCCAGCCAAGTTCTGTTTTATCTTGAATATCTGTTATAGCTGGGACTCTCTATACCATCTCCTTAGATTCAGATCCTCCCAAGTACCTTCTCTGAAGGCTCTGTGGGTACAACCATCTCAAGGGCAACCCTGGCTTTCTAAATTTCCTTTTATAATTGATCTCATGGATTTTGACTCTACCCAGGTGGTGGTAGAGTAGTGAAGAATCCACCTGTCAATGCAGGAAAGGTAGGGTTCAATCCCTGGACTGGGAAGATCCTCTAGAGGAGGAGTTAGCAACTCCAGTATTCTTGCTGGAAAATCCCATGGACAGAGGAGCCTGGCAGGCTACAGTCCACGGGGTCACAAAGAGTAGAATGTGACTTAGCAACTAAATAACAAAAAATGTCTTTCATGTTCTAACACCAAGAATGTGAAAAGACTATTCAATTATCATCTAAACCCCTAGTATTAATAGAAACTTATATCAAATTAGAGAAAGTTAAACAGGAGCACATGCTTCATGAAAGTCCTGCATTTATCATACCTGAGCTGGATGACTTCCTCTCCTCGTAGCCAGGTAAAACTTGGGGGAGGATAGCCAGAAACACAGCACTCCAAGATAGCATCCTTTCCTTCAATGGCTACTACATTTGATGGTCTTTGCAGAAAATACAGCTGCCTGTGCAGTCCCGGATCTATGGGAGAAAACACAAGATCACATCTGTTATGATATTGAAAAGAAAAATGATATAGCTGGTACTTTTTTGTTTTTTTTACAAAATGCTGTGATGAAGAGGAAGGAAAGAAAATGGAAAGATGCCAATGAAACTTACAAAATAGACTCCTAGAAGTGTTTTTCCATGTCTAGTTTCTCAGATTATGATATTAAAATATTCTTGGCTGCTGATAACACCATGGTAAAGGCAAAGGGAAAAAACTTGAGACTACAAGTCACTCATGCAGGCTACAAGTCCTGTTGACTGATCGTCATTAAAGAACAAGACGGTATCAGTAAATATTTCCTAAACACCATCACCCGAAGCTCTTTGCTGTTTTCAGTTTGCCTGCCACTAATATCTCTTCCAGGCTTCCCTGGTAGCTCAGTGGTAAAGAATCCACCTGCCAATGCAAGAGACATGGGTGTGATCCCTGGGTTGGAAAGATCTGCTGAAGAAGGAAATGGCAACCCGTTCCAGTATTCTTGCCTAGAAAACTCCATGGACAGAAGGAACTTGGAGAGCTACAGTCCATAGGGTCGCAAAAAAGTCATATACAACTTTGTGACTAAATAACAACAACACAATATCTATTCCACTTCCATCTGCTTTGTTTATTGCTTCTGTGACTTGGGATATAAGATTAGAAATAATACGTTAGAACTGTGTTAAACAAGTACTATAGAAGATACTGAGAAATATCTGTTGTCTTCAAGACCAAAGTTACACTAAAGTTGGTTTGTTTATTGTTATAACAATAAGTTTAGCTGTTTCTAACCCTTCTGTTTAACAACTTTCCAAAGAATGTGTTTGTCACTAGGGCTGAGATTTTGGACAAATGAGGAGCATACTCCTTTATCACCCATCCTCCTGTCGTTCTGACTAAGGACACTATTCATTGCTACCAGCAGGTAACTCAAATAGTGTCTTTTTTTTACTGAGGTATTGTTGTTTTACAAGGTTATGTCTGTTCCTGCTGTATGAAGTGAATCAGCTGTATGTATACATATATCCCCTCCCTCGTGAACCGCCTCCCCCACCCCCTCTTTTAAGACCACAGGGCACTGAGCTGAGCAATATTCCACTGGATATGTGCACTCCATTTTCAACCTAAAGACTCATTCTACTCAGACTCATTTGATCCAAAAATTGCTAAGATGATATACCAAGTGAAATAGTCATATATATATATATATATATATGTATGTATGTATGTATGTATGTATATATATGAAGTCCTAAGCACAAGGTTCAAGACTTTCATGAAAGAGTTCTGTGAAAGTTAAGAGCTCCTCTTTCACCTACCAAATAAATTCCCCTCCTAACACGTGGGATACACCAACTGCATTATTACCAGAAGGTAGACTTGGAGGAAATCTTCCCAGCCATGTAATATCCTCTGATCTGACCCGCTGAGTACATTTCTATTTCTTTAAGATGAAAAGCTGTATTTCCAGGTCCCCATTAAAACCCACATTTTCTCTCTTTTTTTTTTTTACTTTATTTTACTTTATAATACTCTATTGGCTTTGCCATACATCGACATGAATCCACCACAGGTGTACACAAGCTCCCAATCCTGAATCCCCCTCCCACCTCCCACCCCACAACGTCTCTCTGGATCATCCCCACATTTCTCTATGAAGGCTTAACTGTGGCTGTTTACAAATTAATGAATTAAATAGAATTAGCATATTATCTTTCATGTTGCCAACCCAAAGCAAAATGTTGAAGCAAAGAAAATGAGGCAATGACATCTTCAAAACCAGGATTGGGGCAACAAGGAAATGTCAAAGGATGTTCAATTTAAATATGCTGTACTGGGGCCATGGATTCCCAGGTGGCTAGGTGGTAGAGAATCCTCTTGCCAATGCAGGAGTGACAAGAGACTTGGGTTCGATCCCTGAGTTGAAAAGATCCCCTAGAAGAGGAAATGGCAACCCACTCCAGTATTCCTGCTGGGAAAATCCCACAGACAGAGGAGCTTGGTGGGCAACAGTTCGTGGGGTTGCAAAGAGGCACAACTGAGCATGCGCACACGCCCTGCGGGCCGGCGGTGATCAGGCAGAGGTGAGGTGGGAAGAGGCCTGCGACACATGTCAACACTGCTGTTAAGTTCCCTTGACGGGACCCAACTCCACATGAGCTGATCACAGATGAATAAAAGAACACCAACTCTCTTGTTAATAGCTGGGAGAGTAATTGTCATCTAAAATATTCTTTGCGTGAAGAAAGAGAAATTCACACTTTCTCAGTCTTCTCACATCTGTTTCTGCTTGATACAGCAACAAAAATACTCTTCACAATGAAAATATTGAAAGAATTTTCAAAATGTGTTAATCTTTATTAAACCAATATTCTAGATAAAATGTCGCAATTGTTTTTCAAAATTGCTGGTGGTTTAACAATCCTGCTTGAAAGTGAATTTTCAAATCAAATGAAAATGTTTTGAAGGAGAATGTTGCTTAAAAATAAAATCCCTGATGTGAAGAAAAGGGAACTCTCCTACATTGTCGGTGAGAATGTAAATTGGTATAGCCACTATGGAAAACAGTAGGAAGGTTTCTGAAAAAATGAAAAACAAACTTCTTATATGATCCAGCAATCCCACTCCTGGGCCTATATCCAGACAAAACTATAATTCAAAAAGATATGTGTCGTCCTATGTTCAGAGCAGCACTATTCACAATGTCCAAGACATGGAAACAAACTAAATGTCCAACAACAGATGAATGGAAGAAGATGTGGCACAAACAGAAAATGGTAGGAAGCCTCCTCAGCCATAAAAAGGAGATTTTTGACTTCATCTTAAAATATTGGCATCACTGGGCTCAGTGCCACAAAATCACCATCTGCTATTTTTAGGTGGAGCACATATATTCTAGGCTTCCCTGGTGGCTCAGTGGTAAAAATCCACTCGCAATGCAGAAGACACAGGTTTGATCCCTGGGTTGCGAAGATCCGCTGGAGTAGGAAATGACAGCCCACTCCAGTATGCTTGCTGGGAAATCCCATGGACAGAGGAGCCAGGTGGGCTACAGTCCCTGGGGTCACAAGAGAATCAGGCATGACTTGGCAACCAAACAACGACAAATACGTTCTAAATTACTCCAACCTCATGTGTTGTATGTGTAACCCTTATTTGTGACAATGCGTCACATATGACAATCTGTTACATATGATAATGTGTCACATATGACAGTATCATATGTGTTCTATGTGTTACCCTTCACACATATGGAAATGTCAGTCTTTAGCAGAGAAATTTGCTTTCCCTTCCCCAAAGATGTTTCCCTGTAATTATTGAATCTGATAAATTCTAAGATTATGGAAGTACTACTCAAAGATAAAACAGAAATGGTCTTTAATAGTAAAGAGTTCATACGTCTCACAACACTGTGATAGATTAAATATGATCACAAACTGTTTAAGCTCCTCCAGTCCAGAGTTGAGGGTACCACTGCTATGGTTTAAATCTGGCCTGACCCTATATCTTGCTTTGACTGTTTGACTGTGTTGGGAATTAAATTGATGAGCTCTGAACACAAGGCCTCAGGGGGCCTTACAAGTTTCTGCCATGGCTCTTTCTGAACAACTATACTGGTCTTACCGACTGGAGGATGAGAAGGCACACAGAGGAAGACTGAGTTTTCCAGCCCAACACCAACACCAGCCAATAGACATGTGAGTGAGGCCATCTTAAACCTTCCACCTTGGTCAAAGGTGTCTGAGTGAATCAAAGTGAAACGAGCAGAGGAACAGCTGAGATAAACCCCAGAATTATAAGACATAATAATGGAAGTTACTACATTTTGGAGTGGTTTGTTATATAGCAGTAGACAATGGCACCCCACTCCAGTACTCTTGCTTGGAAAATCCCATGGAAAGAGGGCCCGGTGGGCTGCCATCTATGGGGTCGCACAGAGTCGGACATGACTGAAGCGACTTAGCAGCAGCAGCAGCAGTAGATAACTAAAAAACACACATGAAAACAAAACAAAAACTCAGCAATCTGCAATATCCAGTAACCTTTTGAGTGGTTACTGCTTTTATTTTGACTTTTCTTTTCTGGTTTTTATTTGTTTTGTTTTCAGTATTAGGGTGATTCTGGCTATTTAAAGAGACATGATTAAACTTGATGTACCCCTTATTTTTTTCCTTTGAATTATTATTTTTTTCAAGAACATAAAGCAAATGTATTTAAGTTTTAAAGTGGGAAGAAAGGAGATACAGTTGCCAAGGTTATCTTTGTATGATAAAACTGTGGGTGGTTGTTCTTTCCATCTTTGGATTTTTCTGAGTTCTAAAAATTTTTTTTTATTAAGAACAATTTTTTTTAGAGTAAGGAGTTATTTGAAACTCTGGTGTTGCAAAGTGGTTGAAAATTACATGAGGAACAAAGAAATTATAAAAGCTAATGATTCAAGCAAAGGCAAATACTTAAGAGAAAATGAAAATTCTCCTTCCAGGCTCAATAATGGTATAGATGAAAAAGCCCTGAGTAGAGTGAACTTAAAATTCTAGGTCATGACTTTTGTTGACGGAATTGATTTTAATTGAGCTATGATGGAATTAGTAATTATTCATAAAATTTTTGTTATTGCTATATGGGTATAGATTATTCAGACCCAAATGAAGTTATTCAGCTAATGGAATATGAAAAAAATCTAGTAGATTAAAAAAACATGATTTCACAAGGAAATGGTATATAATACCAGTCTGGAACATTCTATTTCACAAATTGGTGATATGTACACAAATGATCATTCTATTTTTATTCTTCAAACTGACATATGTTTCACGTAATTTCATGTATATGTAATATGATTTAAATTTTAAATTGGGAGGAAAATGCAAGGGTGAATTTGAGAAAACGTATTTCTCAATAGCTTTCAAATCAAATCAGAAAAAAACACTCATTTTTCTTCTAATATAAATTTTTATATTAAAAATTCAAAAGCAGACATTTTCCATATGATACTCATGGAAGTGAACACACACATGTCACAACTGTGTTTTCTAAATGGATTATATCAGTCACAATTTGCCTGAACTAAAATCCAGTTTACCTTTTTCCTGTTGGGAGGCAAATGTTAGCCTGATTCTCTGATCTGATCTCATTGTCATGCTGGTGGAGGTACAGCTAATCCTCCTCAGAGACCAACAGGGTGGTACAGAAATAAAAAGAGAACAGTCATTACAGTGATACAGATCTTTGACACACACAGTTTGCATTAAATTGTAGAAACACCTTATGGCAACATGCTGCTTTTACTTAGGCTTTTTTTGCTTTCTTCCTTCCTCTTCCCTCCCTTCGTTCCTTTCTTTATAACTTTTTAAAAAGAAAAATATTGGCCTACTTTCTAGTATCTGAGTTAGAGAGGATTGTAGATACAATCACCAGGAAAATGAATAATAATGTAAACAATGGATCTCAAACTCTCTGGTCTCAGGAACCATTTGCATTCTTACAAATTATGGAGGCAACCCAAGAGCTTCTGTTTACACAGGTTATAGCTCTAAACAGTTACAATATGAAAAATCAAAACAGATGAAAATATTTATTTGTTAACTATTTATTCAAATCTCACCAGAAACAGTATATTAAAAAAAAAACTCTCTAAAGTAAAATTGAGAAGAGTAGTAGTACTTTATATTTCTGTACATGTGTAATGAGTGGCTTAAAGGAAAATAACTAGATTATTCTGTTACTTTCTGCATTTACTTTGTTCTGATATGTAGATTTAGCTGAATTACAAGACAATGGCCCCCCACTCCAGTCCTCTTGCCTGGAAAATCCCATGGACAGAAGAGCCTGGTGGGCTGCAGTCCATGGGGTCGCTAAGAGTCGACAAGACTGAGCGACTTCACTTTCAGGCACTGGAGAAGGAAATGGCAACCCACTCCAGTATTCTTGCCTGGAGAATCCGAGAGACAGGGGAGCCTGGTGGGCTGCCATCTCTGGGGTCATACAAAGTCAGACACGATGGAAGTGACTTAGCAGCACATGCAAATAATATGACCTCAAATAGATATGTAGTTGGAAAACGGAGGTGTATTTTTAACAGCCTTTTCAGAGAATTGCAGATTTTATCCTTTAAGATGGCAACAAAACGCAATAAATAGTTTCCTGAAAGTTGTAATGTGAAATCTGACATCATATCAATAAACATTCTGTGCTATGTTATATAAAAATCCATCGGTCTACCTTGCATTTTGAACATATTTTTGTCCATGCTTAATCCTGTCACATCAATCAATGGTCATTTGGAATGGTACATTGAATTAGACAGATCTTCCAAATGTTGACACATTTCATTATATAGTATCACAAAATCTCATTTGTTACTATCACAACCAATCCCATTAGAAAGGTCTTTTAACGTTGCAAAGCTGTCAAGATCCCAGTAGCAGATACAAGATTTCCAAATTTCTAATTTTAACTTAAAAGCTTGAATTTCATAGTTGGCAGCAAATGCTATTTTCCTCGCACTGACTGACTCACTTTTCTCATTTTTGAGAAAATGTCTAACTAGTACTCAAGCCTAAATAGCTACAGTTTTCCTGTTGATTGTCCTTTCAAGTAAAAATGATGTTCTGGAAAAAAAAAAAAAAAGTAGCTAATTCATCTTGAATCTCAAATGATCACGTGTTTACTCCTCAAAGAAAACTCTGTACTTTCATAATCTTGAGTGTATTTCCCATCTTGACATCCAGAATATTAAAAAGATATGCATTTAAGAATCAAGAATTAATAAAATTCATCATTTTTACTACTTCAAAGACAGTCACTAAAGTAAAAAAATAGCCCCCAAACATATTAGGATTATTATTAAAAAAGGTTTGACCTTAAAGATCTTCTGACGCCATCTTGAGAAACGCCAGGGATTCAGAGAACTACTTTGAAGAACTGACAAAGCAACAGTCTGAATAAATCACCCAGTTTTCTTAGATGTTCAAGAAGCCCATTTCCTTTCAACATGAGGATAATTTTGCATCTTTCAGGTAGAAGTAGGAATAAGTTAAATATACTCCTTCTTTCCTCCTCCCCTTCTTCCCCATCCATCATCAACCATCAGTTAGGGAAGAGTGCAAAACGTAAGAATCTCCTATCACTGTCTTCCTGTCACTGTCTCACTTGCTACTGCAAGTTAAAAAGCATCTTGAAATATATAACCTGACATATTTAACTTACATTTCATATATTCAGAAAGAAGAGCTCAACTATCTTCAGAGCGCGTGCCCTAAAGGGACACGGAGAAAGTGCGCTAGTGAAAGTGAAGAGAGTATTTCCCATTTAAAGATATTTCCCCAAACGAAACAAAACTGGTTTCTACACAGGCTTCAATTAGCCCTTATACAGGCCAAATTTCTTGGATCTGTTAAGCCAGCTAGAAGCTAGATTTGACTCTGTATTCACAGATTTTTCCAAATGCCTTGGGGTCACATAATTTTGCGTTTCTTCATGATCCATGACCAGGTTGAATATATAAATTATTAAACCTGGGATATGTTTCAGAATGAAAGGTAACTCTCTTTATAATTATTCTAGGACGTCGGGTGTGATCAGGACTACCCAGGGCAAACTGGAAAGCAAGCTTACCCTGTAATGACAATGATTTATTTATTTTTCCTAATGAGGCCATTTTCCTAAACTACTCTTTAGGAATATTGCCATCTAAGCTTAGATGGCAGAATCTAAACAATAATTGAGGCATAGAGAAATTTAATGATGGACTGTTGGCATCTGTGTCGGCAAGAAAGGAAATACTGGCTTTTACAACTTAATGACTGTCTTCGTCAGAATAACTACTCCTTGCTTTTAATTGTTATGTTTTCTGAATGTAAAACCTCCCACCCCTCATTGTATACTCTTGTTTTCCTTATTAAATTCCTGCTTCACCGGAATGTAAACCACTTTTCCAGCTGGAAATAAAAGGGCACTGCAGGCTCTCATAGGATATTCGCTTTGATTTCTTCCCAGGCGTAAGAGTTACAAATTGATTTAACCACAGAGCTAGTTACCTGTGTCTAGATCCTCAGTTTCAAGCTCACCTCCTGTCCACCTGCTGGCTCCCTAGCCATCTCCCATCTAGTTCTGCTTCAGGAAATTCAGCAGCCACTATGCCTTTCAAACGTAAGTAGGTGCATTAAAACGTGTGTGCATTTGTGATCACTCTGTCAGCTTCAACTCTTCACGATGTCATGGACTGTAGCCCGCCAGACTCCTCTGTCCAGGGGATTTTCCAGGCAAGAGTACTGGAGTGGGTTGCCATGCTCTCCTCCAGGGGATCTTCCTGACCCGGGGATCAAACCTGTGCCTCCTGCATTGGCAGGTGGATTCTTTACCACTGAGCCACGTGGCTAGTACTGCCCTAATATGTGCTTTGAGCCAAAAAGTCCATTAAACTCCTCCTAACTCTGTATTTAGTACGTCTTTCATTAAAAATCAGCCTAGTTCACATGGATCACAGGAATCAAAACTAATTTAGTTAAAAAAAAAAAAAATCAGCTTCCGGTTCAAGATGGTGGAGTAGAAAGATGTGCGCTCATCTCCTCCTGTGAAAGCATCAAAGTCACAACTAGTTGTTGAACAATCAACTGCAGGAGAATGATGGAAACCACCAAAATAAGATAGCCCGAGTCCAAAAGCAAAGAAGCAGCTGCAGCAAGATGGTAGGAAGAGCACAATCACAACAAAATTAAACCCATACCTGCCAGGTGGGTGACCCATGAACTCAAGAACAATAAGACCAGAAAAGTTCTCCCGCTGCTGTGCAGGTTTGGAACCCCACGTCAGGCTTCCCAATCTGGGGACCTGACAAAGGGCCTGGGAATCTTCAGGGAAAATGACCTTGAAGCCCATTTAGATTTGATTAAAAGATTTCCACAGGACTGGGGGAAACAGACTCCAATCTTGGAGAGCCCCCCTAAAAAAAAAAAAAAAAAAAAACAACAACTCCATCAGGCAGAAAGCCAAGGAGCTTTGAACAGAGAGGGAAAAGGGAGACATTTCTTAGAAGCTCTAGGATTCTGTTACTTTCCTTCCTCATTTATATACCAATTCATTACTAAAAATGGCATTCTCTCTCTGTAAATATTCCTACATCTGTTCATATTTCCTCTTTTCTTCTCCATGTACACACACATATTTCTATTTGTAGTTAGAGCTTCGAAGAAGAGAGGGAGTGTCTATTCTTATCATTGGCATGTGGATATAGCCCTTCTGTCTCACAGGCAAAATCTGAGTCTATCAGTTTCATTTTATAGCACATCTGAAGGAAGTGATTTTTCTTTTATAGAATGATTTTTTTTTTATAAATTTTACAGCTGACAGTAGAATCACAGAAAACAAATGTTGCCATTATGATGTGTCAAAGTTAGTTTAGGGAACCCAGAAATCTTCATAATTTATATAAATGCATAATGCAGCACTTAAAACTTTGCAGAAAAGTAGTTTGTTATTCTAACTTTTCTTATAAAGAATCAACCAAAAGTATTTGAAATATTTCCTATTTGGCCAATGTTGAATCAACAAAGTTATACTCTTAACAAAAGAGTGTCTACTAGGACTGAAGAAGACAGATAACCAGTTTCGTTAATTTTTTGTGACTTCTGAACTTCGAGGCTATGTTTTGCTTCCATCCATCCTTAGAGAAAGCCTCTTGTTTAGGTTAGGGAAGACTACCTGATCCAGGGCTGCGAAGTGTCATGTTCCTAGTAAATGCAGAGCTGACCATATGTCAGCCCAGTAGACCCTTAGGAAAAGACAAGCTCTCTCCTTTCAAGAAATGAGTATTCCGTGGTGGCAAACACTCTCAAGCACATCATTTTTGCTTTTAACCTTATGTGAAACAATAACCTTTCAGGGAATGAAAGTTAAGATTAGAATATATAATCAATAAACACAGAAAAATGAGTAGATTTTGTGCAGGAGAGATCACTAGTGACGTTAGGATGAAACAAGAAAAATGTCATAGACCCCCCCCCCCAGTATTCCAAGTACTTTCAACTTGGACCCTGTCGATTACCCCAGGTACTTATTAACAAATTCAAAAACCAAATGGATATTGTCTACTCATGGTCTTACACATCCAATAGTAAGTTGGCTTCAACTTACTGATATTTAAGACTTTTTTGCATCTGAATGGGATTTCATCAACTCTGTGAAACACTGGTTATCTTAGTTATCCTGCATTGGTTTCAAGACCTAATAACTAGTATATGAATAACTAATTCATATAATATAACATGATTGTCCACTGGTTTCTGTGTTCTTCCCAGCTCAGGCTCTGGGCAGGATAAAGTTACCATCTGGGGTTGGAGGCAAATCATGTCATGAACTTGATTCACTCAATAGGCAGCACACAATAAAAAGTATCAGATTTTCTTTTGGTCAGGTTTCTATGCAAAAATAAACTGACTTAAAACTTGTTTTTAAAGTGAGTGTAGTAGAACAATATATCCTATTTTATGAGATTGTTTTTTTTGGCCTGTACTTGTTATGTTTTAGCATTGGCTTTAAAGTTTTTAATCGTTAGAATTCGTCTAGAAAATTTCTCCTCTTAAACATTACAATCACAAAGGCAGAGTTGGGGGTGAATGTGCTTATAATAATCAAAATGATTCCTGGTAGTGAGAAGATTTGGAAAGGCTGATCTCCTGCAACCTCTTAACAGATAAAGAAAACAAGAATTTTAGAGGATTAAGCTAATTGGTAATAACTAATAAAGAACACACACCAAGAAGTTTTATCCATCTGTTAAATCTTATTTCTAAGTCAGTGCCTTTTGTAATATCTCATATAGCCAAAGAAATGATATTGATGGACAGGTAAGGATTCAAATCACATATCAATAAGTTACTAGAGAAGCAATAGGTATGGGATACCCTGACTTCTAAGAGATGTGTAAAGGAAATGCAGAAAGAGACTACTGTGGATAAGTAGCACAAACCATGTGCAATAAACTACCAGTAGGTAAATGAACATTCAGCTATCCAGAATCAAAGTCAAGTAAATTATTATCAGAAAGATAATCTTGACATGAGAATCAAAATCTTTAAAGTTGGAATTTCTAGGATGCCAAAGTAATCATGATAGTTACAAAGGGTTTGGCAATTCCAGGCATTGCACTTGGCCAATAAAACTGAAGCTTCATAACCACCCTGTGAAATGTATGATGTTACTTTCTACATTTAGGAAGGTTAATAAAGGTAGATTAGATTAAGCAATTTGCTCTAATGGCACAGCCAGCAAGTGGGGAGACTGAGACTTGTACTTTCATGTCAGCTTACCTGCTTGTTTTACAACTTTTATTATAATAATAATTCAAACTGGGAATTTTAAATATTCATTGATTAATCAGTAGTAATTCAATGTGAACCTAATCGATCAAAGTATATATGANCCCCAGAACACCACACCTGTTTCACTGATGACATGATGCTAATCAGGCAGAACAAGCAAGAGGTGGCTAGTATGTTGGAAACCTTGGTAGGAAATACGCACTTCAGAGGGTGGGAGATAAATCCGTGAAGATTCAGGGACCTGACACTTCAATTTTCATGGAACCAGTGGTCAGAGATATGCCAACATAGATCCTTTGAAACAAAAGGCAAACTACAAGATACAGACAAGCAAGATAAAAGAAAAAAGTATTTTAAAATGCTCTAAAAGTGATACCTAAAAACAGTGTTTCTATCTAAGATGTTCTTCACTGTGCAAACATATAAATATAATAGACTAAATTTGTAATTAAAGTATCACCTCACTATCTGGTATCCTGAAGTCTACTATACACATCACTTTGTAGCCAGCTATTTTCAACTAACGTCCAGATGCTGCAGGTTATCCCTCATCTTCCTTAAAACGTGCCATGTGAAAGCAGACAGTTCTCACGCTCTGAAGACTGCTTCTGTCAGTGCAACTTCTGAACCAAGAAACCTTAGCGTTACGGTAGCCTTCAAATCACTTTCCTTTCCGGCCAGCACAGCAGGCCGCATCTACAGCGGGTACACCCTTGCCTGGATCACGCTAGTGGCCTAGTCCATAGTCACGTCCCTCCTCCAGCCACGCGGGGGCACTAGAGCGCCATAGTTCACACGGGCCCCGGCCCTCTGGGAGGACGAGTCTGGGCGAGGGTGTTGACTGCCCGGTGTGGGCGGAGCAAGAGGCGTCCCGGTCCTCGCCGAGGGCANGAGACGGTGACTTGTACTTTCATGTCAGCTTACCTGCTTGTTTTACAACTTTTATTATAATAATAGTTCAAACTGGGAATTTTAAATATTCATTGATTAATCAGTAGTAATTCAATGTGAACCTAATCCATCGAAGTATATATGATATCCCACATGCTAACTCCTTCATATAATCTGGATTACATCTGGTATAATACTTAGGAAACACAAACTTCACACGGTGAAGAAATAATATGGTCATTATTTTGCTCTTTTTTTAAATTAATTTATTTAATTGGAGGCTAAGTACATTACAATATTGTGGTGGTTTTTGCCCATTGACGTGAATCAGCCATGGGTGTACATGTGTTCCCATCCTGAAAACCCTTCCCACTTCCCTCCCCATCCCATCCCTCTGGGTTGTCCCAGTGCATCAGCCCTGAGCACCCTGTCTCATGCATCGAACTTGGACAGCTGATCTATCTGACATATGGTAATATACATGTTTCAGTGCTATTCTCTCAAATCATCCCCACCATGCCTTCTCCCAAGAGTTCAAAAGTCCATTCTTTATATCTGTCTCTTTTGCTGTCCTGTGTATAGGGTCTCTCTAAAGACCCTAATGTCTAAAGACATTGCCATCTTTCTAAATTTTATATATATGCATTAATATACTGTATTGGTGTTTTTCTTTCTGACTTAATTCTGATTTCATCCACCTCATTAGAACTGATTCGAATGTGTTCTTTTTAATAGCTGAGTAATACTCCATTGTGTATATGTACCACAACTTTCTTATCCATGCATCTGCCCATGGACATCTAGGTTGCTCCCATGTCCTAGCTATTGTAAACAGGGCTGCAAAGAACACTGCTCTTTTCTAAGCACATATAAAAGAGAAGCATAAGAAATTATTTTACTCTGTTTAGAGCATGGCTTAGGGAGTAGTTTTATTGAAAGGCAGCCTAAAAAAAGAGAGCAAACAATGTGAAAATCCTTCAACACAGGAGAAAACATTAAGTATGATCCAAAATTATCAGGTAATGCATCAGTCTTGTGATGTGTTCCTCACTTCTGTGTTTGTTTTCCTGAGTGTGTGTTTCTGCCATGAAATTCATTGCTGAAAAGCCTTTGAGCATTCCCAATCACCAATAAAGTGAATAGTATCAAGTCTAACTTCCTAGACATGGGATTCAAGGTTCTTCATAAGGTGGGTTCAGCTTCTAACTCCAGATTTATCATCTGCTATTATCATTCTACAAATGGTTACCTCCTGATGATCTAGAACAGTAATCATCTCTATGAAGACCTTGCAAATTTTCCACCTAGAATTGATGTATTCCTTGTCTGTATTGATTTGAAACTAGAGAGGTTTACCTAAATTTACCATCCCTTGTGTTATGTTAGTCATATGGCTATATGAATTAACTGTCTGGTTCGATTGTAGATCTCAAAACAAAGAACATGTCTTCTTTGGTTTCCTCTACAGACCATTCTTTTGTAGAAATTATACAGCTAAATGGTAGCAAAGTGTAACTAACTTTGAAATATAGGTAACATTTAATCAGACTACAAAGTTAATGCACCTATCAATTAATAAAAATTTTTCTTGATGAACAAATTGTGAAACTCTTTAAACTCCCCAAGCATGGTTTTCCTTCTAAGTAATATGCCTTTTGGAATGGTTGGTATTAAAATTTATTCCAATAAAAATAAATATTATAGAGAAAAATCACTCAAAGTATATTTTAGTCCAATTTATTCCATTAAAAGCCAATGTCTCTAATTATACAGATATTTAGTTCAAGTCTATACAGGACCTAGAGTCATCTAATTATAGTTAAATGAATGAGCAACAGACTGAATAACCAATTGATCAATTCTATTAGGTCATTAAGAAAACTGAAATCAGAGTTCCAGGGTAGAGGCCAGTTATTTTAGTCAACCTAGTGCCCAAAGATTTATAATTCAGCAATTCAATCTACTGTTTGGCACTCAGACATGATGAAATCTGAATAAAATGAAGTTGATAATCATAATGGCTGCTTCAATCTCTCCTGTGTTCACCATCATAGACAATGAGACATTTTAAACCATTTCAACTCTTCCTTAGTATATTATAAATACTTCCAAAAAAATTTAACAGAACTCACTGTTAAAAATGTACAATTTCTCTTAATTTTATTTTTGTCTTAAAACATTAATCGACAGATTAAATGAGTTACTTTTTCTCTCTTTAAATGAAAGAAATAATTACTCATTTAACCTTGCAAATATACAATGTTATGGGAAAATTTCTTTTTAAACTCTGTAATCTGATCTGAGCCACAGTAACACCAATACCTTGCCCCTAATACCAGGAAAAGTGCTGCTACCTAGCTTAAACAAGAATGATGCCATACTGCCCTCTTAAGTTACATCCGGTAAGTCTCCAAGACCTGTCATTAATATCCCCCCGTCCAGCTGCCCTTCTCAACCCCTTCTGATATCATTTTAGGAGCAGTTTTGTTCAATTCTCTCCAGAATTAATGCTGCACATTCTACCACATCCTTCTTCCTGCAGTTTATCACCCTTGCTTCCGGCTTTCCCACCAACACCTCCTGTGCCTCTTGGCCCAGTTAAACCAAATGAAGGCAGTTCTCCATTGAAAAGCTTCTGTCTCTCTCTTCTCTCGGTTTTGCTGACCCTCCTGTAATCTTCTCTTTGCCTACCTCCTGCTTTTTCTTCAAGACTGGCACATTGGTGTTTCTTCTATAACTCATGGCACTTTATTTCTTCTTCCAAAACACTGTCTACTTGCTTTGTCTAATTCTCCCACCAGACGACATTTTTTTGGGCATTATCTTTCAACTCTGTATCCCTAGTGACAAGTGTGATGGCAAGTACATAAGATTCACTCAAAAGTTTATTGAACAAAGTATTTGTGTAGTGAATAATCTTCAACTGCTTGCTGAAACACAGTATTTCAAAATAATTCATTAATTCTTAAAATTATGAATCTTAGGTACTTGGTGATATTAGATACCTGATACATAGAAGTGACAATCAGAAATGTATTCTAATAAATTTGAATAAGGATATAAAATTGTATGCTTTAAAAATTTTATTATTATATTTTATTTTACAATATTGTATTGGTTTTGCCACACATCAACATGAATCCGCCACAGGTGTACACATGTTCCCAATCCAAAATCCCCTTCCCACCTCCCCCCCTACAACATCTCTGTGGGTCATCCCAGTGCACCAGCCCCAAGCGTCCTGCACCCTGCATATCCATTTCTTATATGATATTATACATGTTTCAATGCCATTTTCCCAAATCATCCCACCCTCTCCCTCTCCCACAGAGTCCAAAAGACTGTTCTATACATCTGTGTCTCTTTTGCTGTCTCACTTACAGGGTTATCGTTACCATCTTTCTAAATTCCATATGTATGTGTACTGTATTGATGTTTTTCTTTCTAGCTTACTTCACTCTGTATAACAGGCTCCAGTTTCATCCACCTCATTAGAACTGATTCAAATGTATTCTTTTTTATGGCTGAGTAATATTCCATTGTGTATATGTACCACAGCTTTCTTATCCATTCATCTGCTGATGGACATCTAGGTTGCTTCCATGTCCTGGCTATTATAAACCAGTGCTGTGATGAACATTGGGGTACACGTGTCTCTTTCAACTCTGGTTTCCTCGGTGTGTATGCCCAGCAGTGGGACTGCTGGGTCATAAGGCAGTTCTGTTTTCAGTTTTTTAAGGAATCTCCACACTGTTCTCCATAGTGGCTCTAACAGTTTGCATTCCCATCAACAGTGTAAGAGGGTTCCCTTTTCTCCACACCCTCTCCAGCATTTATTGCTTGTAGACTTTTGGATCACAGCCATTCTGACTGGTGTGAAATGGTACCTCATTGTGGTCTTGATTTGCATTTCTCTGATGATGAGTGATGTTGAGCATCTTTTCATGTGCTTGTTAGNCGTGTCTCTTTCAACTCTGGTTTCCTCGGTGTGTATGCCCAGCAGTGGGACTGCTGGGTCATAAGGCAGTTCTGTTTTCAGTTTTTTAAGGAATCTCCACACTGTTCTCCATAGTGGCTGTACTAGTTTGCATTCCCACCAACAGTGTAAGAGGGTTCCCTTTTCTCCACACCCTCTCCAGCATTTATTGCTTGTAGACTTTTGGATCACAGTCATTCTGACTGGCGTGAAATGATACCTCATTGTGGTTTTGATTTTGGATTTAGAAATGGATAACTCTGCACACACATCACAAAATGAAAATACTCTATGAGTTTTGGTAAAAAACAAGTGTTGAATCAAGCTGCAATACTTCAAATTAGCATTTACATTTAAAACTAAATCATAAATAGATGTATTCATTCGTCAACATAATATTTAAATGACTGTGGAAAAAAAATTTTTTTAAAGAGTGCTAACAATACAGGTTCCATTAATGCTTCTACGGCATGTTACTAATACAATGGGCTTCTATTTTAACTGAGTTTACGTTATTCTATTAAATATGCATTCGTATAGAGAATGGACACTATATCTATGCAATTATGAATTTACATTACTCTATTAAATGTGCATTTGTATAGAGAATGGACACTATATCTATGCAATTATGACTTCCTCAAAGTGGAACTTCCAGAAAGTAGAAATTGATTCAGAAAGCATTGGCATCATTTAAAAAAAGAAAAATCACAAAGGCAACTGAAAGAAGCTGAAATTGAGCAGCCATCCATACATTCATTCTCTCACTCAATTTTGTACTCACAATAGATTTGACCTCTAAACCAACTTGCAACCTTGGGGATAAATGGGACAAATGTGGCCCTTCAACAGATTCTTTATGAGATCAATAGTATAAAAGACAGGCTTAATCAAGTATGCTAATAGCACAGGTCTGTTTGGTACCTCAGCTCATAACTCCTTTGTGGAATTTTTATTTGAATTAATAAAGCTTGCAGAAATATACATATTAGATGTAATATTTTTTTTAATGGTAGTTTTTATCCAGGTAAGAAATACCTGTACACCTCCAAAGTACACTTATGTATTCTTGACTTTAGCTGGATAACAATATGAAATTTGGTTTTTTAAAAATCCCCATGGATTACAATGCAAATGTGTTTCACAAGGTGAACAAATAAATGTAAACAGTGATTTGATGATGATGTCTCTATGTCTTTCAAAAGTTTCCCTTTCAGATTTAATATTTAATTAGTCCAACTTTATCCCTTAACACCACTAGAAAACAGACTTTTTGGTCATATTAAGATAATCAAACATATTCTTGCCAATTTTCCACGTGGCTTACCTGGGTTTCTCATCTGATTGACTGAGATACATTATTTAGGCTATGTGAATATAAATATTTAAAATTTTTGTGTATCTTATGACTGCCTAAATAAATGCATGCACGTGCTGGGAATAAACACTACATTTGCATCTGTCGCTGCCCAGAGAATGGAAGAACACAGTGTCACTGGTGGTTATTGACACAATTAAATCAGTATCCCTGTGACAAAGAGTCCACAAAAGAGTTAGGAAAGGTTTTAGAGACGTCCTTACTAAAGTCTTGGACACTTTTAATCGAATTACCAGTTTGCATTTGGCATGACATATGGATGTTACCCTCTACTTAGCTGAGTGACTTGTCATAATTACACCCAGCATGTTGAGACAGAGCCAAAGTCAGTGCTTTGACAGCGAATCTGTCACAATTACTTAAGTGTTGCTTTTTTTGTGAGTCTCACATGAGTCTAAGCAAATCCCAGAAATAAAACTAAATGAGAAAGTAGATATTACTGGGCTGGCCAAAAAGTTCATTTGGGATGTTACAAAATATCCAAACAAACTTTTTGGCCAACCCAATACACAGCCCTAAGAAGGTAGCAGCTCTTGGACAGGATCTTAAAAAATGTCCATTCCAATCATCGATTATTTAGGAAAGAAAAATGAGGCCAGAGTCTTAAGGATTTGCAGGGAAGAGAGAGGGAGATAAGAGATGGAGAGAAACAGCTTTCTTTATCATATCAATCACACTGGATTGTAGCTACTTCTATGTCCAGAACTCAAAAAATCCAGGCTCTGTGTCAGTCTTAGTTGTTTCTGAATCCTTGGTACTTAGTGCAATGCTTCTCAGAAATGAGTGTATATACAGATGAGCACATGAATGCTCAGTATTAACTTGGGAAGGCTCTTAACCCTGCTAAACCTCACCTTCATCCTCTGCAAACAGGGATAAAGGTAACTACTTCTTAGACTATCATCAAAGGAAAATTAAAAAAAAATAATAATGTTTAGCAATGGACTTTGCACAAAGCAGCACTTGTTAAGTATTAATGGAATGCGTGAGTGAATGAAGTCAATCATAATGAAAATACCCGTTTCTCTGGAAAGTTCTACCACAAGACATGACAAGGTTAGAAAAGCTTTTGGCATATCGTTCTCTAATGGTCAGTTAGAAAAGAAGGAAATTATAAAAGTAAACCCAATAAACAATACAGAAGTTATACACAACTTCCAAANGTGAGTGAATGAAGTCAATCATAATGAAAATACCCGTTTCTCTGGAAAGTTCTACCACAAGACATGACAAGGTTAGAAAAGCTTTTGGCATATCGTTCTCTAATGGTCAGTTAGAAAAGAAGGAAATTATAAAAGTAAACCCAATAAACAATACAGAAGTTAAACACAACTTCCAAATACGTGTTCAAGGAAAAATCATTCAAACTACTCTAGAAAATACAATTCTGAAGAGAACAAAGAACACTTCAATACCTGATAAGATTCTGACTTCTGCTTCATTTCCTGTTCTTGAGCTGGCTGGATTCCGGGCTAAGCATCGATAGATCCCAGTGTCCCCCGGTTGAAGTCGACTGATCTGCAAGGCTCCGGAGGGCAAGACCACCACACGGGAGTCGCCAGGGACGGGGGTCAGGTCTTGCTGGTTTTTCTGCCAGTGTATTGTTGGCATCGGCTCCCCAATGACTTCACACTTGAGTAACACTGTGTCGCCCATGAAAGCAGTGACAGATTCTGTCTGGGAGAGGAACCTCAGGGGTCCTAGGAGAAACACAAGGAATGAATAATTAATCTTTCAGATGAGTCACAATCATCCCCAAATAAGATAATCATGCCTGTGTTCTTGATAGAAAACCAAGATAAAAGCACTTTGGTCACATGATGCACAGAGTTGACTCACTAGAAAAGACCCTGATCCTGGGAAAGATGGAGGACAGGAGGAAAAGGGGGCAACAGAGGATGAGATGATTGGATGATATCACCAACTCAATGGACATGAGCTTAAGAAAACTGGGAGTTGGTGATGGACAGGGAAGTGTGGCGTGCTGCAGTCCATAGCGTTGCAAAGAGGTGGACACGACTGAGTGACTGAACAACAAAAGCAGTTTCAAGAAAGATGGGCCATACTAACCACCAATTATAGTAACAGAGAACAGTCTTTCACAGATTGACTGCTTAAGATAAACGATCATCAGAATTTATCAGTTATGCTGAGGCATAATGAAACAATGTTTAAGTAGGAATTAGACTTTTTTTTTAATTTCTAGCTTGTCTGGGCCCCCTATTCTGTGTGAGTCTTCCAGTAACTTGTTTCATTTCTTTGGGCTATAAAATGGGATAACAGTAAATTCAGCTCATACAACTACTGTGATGTTCATTTGAAATAACATGTAAAAAGATAGACAGATAATTAAGCAAAGGTAGGGAAAAAACAAAAAATAAATAAATAAAAACTGACCACTACTGAGCATAAAGCATGATGAGAGAAGCCTCCTCCACCATGGTGTTGTATATAAAAAGGTAGAAGATATTTGGAACCTGCTATCTTGAACCTCCTTCTGTGAATAGATGGATTACTTGTGACCCTAACGCTTTGAACATGAAAGCATTTCTTTATGATTGCATACATATTTGAATGAATTTTGTCACCACTGATGGATCCTGGCAATTTTACTTTCTAGAGTTAATTCGAATTAACAATGTTAATTTCTTGATTTATCTTCATCATAGTTATATCCTACTTTAAAAAAAAAATTTACTGGGGTTGGTTTCATTGTATGTGCATTTCACAATAAGATTTGATTCATTCATCAGTTTGGGTTTCATGTCAAGTTCTTCTGCTCATATTTATATTATTGTAATTTTTATTTTATAGATTTTAACTAGGCCAAAATTTCTTAGGTCTTGGTTTAAATTTTGTAAGGAAACTTTCTACCAATGTTTAGTCAATAACAAATTCTAATGTGTTCAGTGTGAAATACTGTTAATTTCATTTGGGGGTATATTAATTCTTATAAAACCTAACTCTCCAGGTAATCTGATAAAAGTTTTGCTGGGGTGAAAAGTGCAAAGGCAAAACAGCCTAGGTTAAAATATCATAATTTAACATGGGAGATAATCAGGAATGCCATGGAGAAGTCTCATATTCTAGGTTAAGGTAATATTTCATGTCCCTTTCAGAGATTATTCTTTTGAGCCACAAGATAGCTGAATTCGTGAAAAAGGAAATCACATCAACATCATATTCAGAATAGATAAAGGTTGCCAAAGATGGTATGCCACTTTTTATAGTCATACTCATAAACAGACCTACAGACCTGGAGATGTGACATTATGGTTAGCAAGAAGAATTCATTCTAGACCACACAGAAACAGTAACTTTGATGCACATGTTAATTATCAATTGAAATTTATCCTACACATAGGTACTAAAATTACTCATCTGGAGTCTGTATCCACGGAGCTATGAGTTTGTCTCAGCAGTGCAGATGTTTCTACGGTGGGAGCCAACCATATGCTTAATTTTCTTCTTATTTAGCTAACTGGAACTAATCTAACTATGCTGGATCCACTACTGAATGAAGACCAAAAGAAATCAGTTAACTTGTGCACTGTCTCATTGTTCCAAGTCCAGTTTTCAAGTTGTTTGTAGTGTAGAATCTCAGGCAACTCAAAAGAAGGTGCCTTAATCTACTACTGATTAGCTTCAATATGGATATAAAGCATGTACCTGAACAGAGAATGGTTTATACATACTATATTAAGCAAATCTGCAATGAGATGTGGCCAGATGTCATGATGGTTACATGGGTCAAGATATTTTTCAAAAACATTTCTGACTTGTTTATTTGATAATGTTCTTTCTGGTGTCCATCCCTAGCATTTTATTTTATAGTTAAGTAAACATAGCTTGGGACTAATTTACCCACACCTACAAAGTAGATAAGAATAAAACATTTGTGATCAGCTGACAGAATATCTGGATACTTTTATATATTCATATATATGGTCCTGTACCAGTTAACACACACTGGATAAAATTCTAAACACGTATTTTACATCTGAATGTCTGTGGTATTCAAAAACTTCACTTGCAGAGTTCTAGACTTAGAATGAAACATAAATTGAAAGAGTAATTCAAACTGTACTCAATAGACGATTCCTTTATATAAACTTCATCTACCCGGAAGAATCATAGATGAGGCATGAGACTGTATACGAATATAATTAGGCTTAATGGAATTGGCTACTATTGCACATGCTTATTCATTATGCATTCTATGGTGATTTCAGATCTTAATAAACGGGGTTGGGGATGAACTCTAACTTAAAATTTAATGAAACTATGTTTGAAAACTTCAAATAGTGGATTATTTGACATAGTGAGAAAATATAAACATGATTTGTATCTTTTCCTTTTTGTCTCTGCAAAAGAAACCCCACATATCAAAAAGCAATTCTAAGTTTACAAGGTTCTATATGGCTTGAATTAGAGCCCCCAATATTGTGCTACCTTTGCACACTCACATCTCATGCCAGTGTAACAAACCAGCAACAGTATTAAAAGAAGAAGTTATAGCCTATCAACTTAGCACTATATTTTCAAGGCACAAGTACAAGCACCTAGTTATAAACATAAAACTCACTGCAATTTATAAGGATGAAATATAGTATTTTCATAAGTCATTTAATGATCTAATTCAATATAAAGACATAGGTATAATTTAAATTATATCCTTATGAAAAACAAGTTACCTGCTCACCAAGAGCCTTTTCACAGATAAAGTGTGGTTCAACTCATTGGATCACATTTGACTAACTGTAAGCATAATGGGGGTCTTCCCTGGTGGCTTAGTAGTAAAGAATCTGCCTGCCAATGCAAGAGATGCAGGTTTGATCCCTGGCTTGGAAAGATCCCTTGGAGAAGGAAATGGCAACCCACTCCGGCATTCTTGTCTGGAGAATCCCTTGGACAGAGAAGCCTGGTAGGCTATAGTCCATAGGGTTTCAAAGAGCAAGACTTTTCTTAGCAACTAAACAACAACAATCATAGCAAGAATAGTATTTCTATCACTACCCTTTTCTCACCTAAATCCATCCTAAACATAGTCAAAAGATTAATATTTCTAAATCACCAAAAGTTTCGGTTTCACTCAGAAACTCTAAAATTCCATTTTCTAGTATTGTCTTAGACAAATATCCTGTTACCCAAGAATCCATGCAGTGTTCCTTCCACAACTCCTGCAAAAGAATACTCAGATCTATTAACCAGTTCTAGACCTGGCTCCTTCTTGATGGTATTTCTCATATTTCCTCTAAAGAGGTATACCTTCTCCCCTAACATCTACCTAACAAAACTGTAGTCCTTCTTAGAGTACCAAGTCAAAAAACCCTCTTTTCTTTAATCTTACTTACTGGAAATCATCTCTCAATCTTTTAATTTTTAAAGGACAAATAGACAGTATGATAGTTGATGGTATAAATAAAAGGATGATCACTATTTACATGTTTTATATGTGTTTTTCAGTCCACAGAGCATAGCAAATATCTACTGAAAAAAATATATAGATATTTACTGAGATTTTGTGTCTATGTACACTAGTGCAAGACTGCAAATTTTGATAATTGCATTTGAGTGCTGGTTTATCACTTTCTAACCTACTCTGTGGCAGTTTGGGACAGCAAATAATATACCTGGGTGCCAGATTACCTTGAGTCACTTCTGTGCTTCATCATTCATCCAGATCTTGGCTTATTAAAAAAAAAAAAAAAAAAACCAAAAAACAGAAAACAGAACAGACAATTCAACAATAATAGCAACTGATCATCTCTAACCATTAGAGGATGCTTTTTGACTTGGCATCAACCAACTGGGGTGAATTCTGGGATGAGGCTTCTGGTAATTTTAAAAACCAAGTGGAACCTCCCTCTTCTCTCTGGGAATGTCCCACTTTTGGCCAAGAATAGATAGCATTGTTATTATTATTTTTTTAATTGTTGCTCCTTTCCTCCATTTGATATCAGTCTATAAATGGAGAAACAACACCAAAACAAAACAATATCAAAATGAAAACTCCAAAGAATAGGAAATTGTAAATAAACCCTCAAAGTTGGCCTCAGGGTCTACATTTCACAAAAACCATCAACTCAACCTTCACACAGTGTGACTCATTGGAGAACTATTAGATCCAGATCAATGACACAGGAAACTTGAGTTTTATCATGGATCCTGTTCTGTTCCTTCATAAACTATCTCCTTTACTTCTCACAACAGCTCTTTGAGTAACTGTCGCTACCTTACAGATGTCGCTACCTTATAGATGTCGCTAACTTACAGATGGAACTTGGAAGCAAACTCATTCAAATGTTTACATTATGTACAGTTGTTTAAAGAAAGTTTTGTCCTGAATGATACTCTTTAAAATATCCTATTTTCCCCAAGCTAAGTGAAAATGTCCCCAAAAGAGTTTCTTTTATATAACAATACCTCCTGGCTCCTCAACCCCCAAGTATCAGCATAATACTTGTAAACTTCTTTTAGTAAGTACACTCTGCCCCAGATTGAATTCTTACAAACTTCAGCCTGAAGAATTTTGCAATTAAAAATAGCACAGGACCCTATGGTTGGTGTTTCTATGGAAGCCTTTCACACTTAGCCTTGGGCGAAGGCTGTTTGCAAGAATGAATTGTAGTCCAAGTTCCTATCTTCTTGGTTAGCCTGGCCCAGGATTCTAAGACACTTTTATATCTAAGAATACCTGGGCTTGTCAGAGAAGTCACTTCACAGCTAACTGACAGGTTTACACATTACGTGCACCTCTGTATATTAACAAAGATCAGCACCTATTAGAGAGGAGGACAGTCCAGGAACCATAATAAGGAAAGAACATGCTATTTATACATATGGACAAGTCAGGCACGTATATGTGGTGACTCCATTTTATTCCTTGTGATATAATAAGGAATGATAAACACAGACACTGATAACTCAGATTTTATAAGCTGCTAATAATAAAACGTGCCTGTGCTTCAACATTAGGAATTTTATTGATGTCAACTATCCTAAATTACAGTTGTATAGGAAGCATTAACGGAGAAGGCAATGACACCCCACTCTAGTACTCTTGCCTGGAAAATCCCATGGATGGAGGAGCCTGGTTGGCTGCAGTCCATGGGGTCACTAAGAATTGGATATGACTGAGCGACTTCACTTTCACTTTTCACTTTCATGCATTGGAGAAGGAAATGGCAACCCACTCCAGTGTTCTTGCCTGAAGAATCCCAGGGATGGGGGAGCCTGGTGGGCTGCCGTCTATGGGGTCGCACAGAGTCAAACACGACTCAAGTGACTTAGCAGCAGCGGCAGGAAGTATTAAATGTTAGCAAGAGATATATAGCCATTATGAGTGTAACAAGGAGAAATGGGTGTTCTCTGTTTATTTCAGTTTCTAAAAGGATCCTTCCTAATTCTCTAATGCTAATTTTAACACTAAAACGATTCATTAAGTATCTATTTATATAGGTTACTTTGTTAAATGTTGCTCAAGGCCTGATAAACAGCCATAACTACAATTTTTTTCTAGAACATTTACTAACTACACTAAGACTTAATTACCTGGTATTTAATAGTGCCAACATAGTACCAGAATTCTCATGTCCTCAGAGGGGCCTTCCCAAATCTAGATAGAATTATTCCTATGTGCCTCCTTTGCAACATTCACTTCAGTTATAATTTATTAACTGTGAAATTAATTTAATAGCCATCTTCCCAGCAATCTGTAAATTTCAGAGAAGTAGAGCTGGTTCTATTTTATTCTGTACTCTGAACACTTAGCCCAGTGCATGGCATATCATTATCCATCAGTATATGTTGAATGAAGATATGTACGATGGATTAGGGAAATATCCCAGACTGTTATACACAGGGAAATGTAGGAAGAAGAGCATAAAGAGAGGGAGAAAACAAAGATTTCTTCAGGGAAAGTGAAAAAGGGTTGAAGCTATTAAACATACAAAGTCAACCCATATAGATCTTCATTTGAAAAGACTGGGGGAGGGCAAGTGTCCAGTGCATCCATGAAAACTTTGTCTAAGCCCGATAAGTTTAAATTGTGGAACAGTGATTATTTATAACGAGGTTTCCCCATTCTTCCTTCAGATCACTGTCCTGGGAAACAAGCTTATCAATGGTCTCAGGACCAACCCCGCCCCAGCTGGGGCGGACTGGGTATCGGCTCCAGTCATCAGTCAGGCTCTGGCCAATACTATTTTTTTTTTTTTCATGAGCTCAGCACAACCAAACTGTTGGCTGTCAGCTGGGCAGTAGAAATGTTAATAGCAAAGCAGCAAACATTTTTCATTTGGGCTTTTCCTTTGTGATGCTAAAAATGAGGTAAAAAATCACCATGGCAATGAATACAAAGCTGGTGAATCTGCAGGGACATCAAAAGTGTTAGGCTCTCGGAATTAAAATAATGAGAACAATAGTCTCTCCGCACCCTTCTACCCATGTGCGCGTGCACACACACACACCCAACATGAGGTAGAAGTCTTTCCATGAGTGCAGACAGTCACCAAGTTTGAAGAGCTTAGAAATATGCACTCTCATTCACTTAAAGCTAAACTACTTTTGCTTTTTAAGCTGAAGTGGAAATATTCCAATGGAAACATTCCATTCCAGGTTTATGCCAAGACTCTCCTCTTCCTCCTGGGAGGCCTCTCCACCCACAGCACCCCCAGACTGGACCTATTCCTTCTTTTAAATTCTAATCTTAACGTGGCACATGCTTCTGATTTGCTCCCTGGACTATCAGGATCCCTGTCTCCTCCTATAGAAGAGCTAATTATTAAGTAATTAAAGTTCATTCAATAAAAACAGACATCAATCGGGGGACAGACCTTGTGGCTGCAAACCCTGTCTTGCTTTTAAGTATTCAGCAATATAGTCATATCCTACGACTGCCAGAGGAGAGCTGCCTTCAATGCTTTGCTTGCTCCAAATTGAAGCCTCACAGCTACGTCCCTTCAAAGCCAGACCTTGTTTGCCCCCTTTTAATTTTCAAATTAGCCCAGGGGAAGAGAATAGACATAATTCGAAGAGAGGTTTTCCAGATTTGGTTGCTTTTCAGTAGCCAGAAGACCAACAAAGGATTCTTGGAATACGTTATAAACATATTTCTCCATGTTCCACTGAGAGTTATCATTTCCCTTCTTTATTTTTTTCCCCAAGTTTTTGCTTTTAACATCTTCATTTTCACTGGTGAAATGACAGGCTCCTAGGTGGCTGGCTGAAAAGTGGTGGCTGGAATGTGGCATTGCAAACCAAGTCTAGGAAGTATGTCTGGCGGGTACCAGCTACTCCCAGCGTGTGGTCTGGGAAAAATATTCATGTGGCCAATTAGTTGAACTCAGAAGGATGTAACAGAAGAAGTATGAAAGGGAAAGAAAACTGTAGGCAAATGACAGAGTTTATCTAGCTCTGCAAGATTAGAAGCACATAAATAACTCATTTCCTTGGCAAAAAAAAAAGGGGGGGGGAGTGTCATCATATAAGACTTTCTTGGAATCACCCACGTGGTTTATTCAACATGAACACTCTAGGGACTGCTCTGGTGGCTCGACTGGCTAGGAATCCACCTCTCAATGAAGAGGACACAGGTTCCATCCCTGATCTGGGAAGAACCCATGTGCTGTGGGGCAACTAAGCCCAGGCGCCACAAGTATGGAGCCTGTGCTCGGCAACAAGAGAAGCCGCAACAAGGAGAAGGCCACGCAGGGCAACTGAAGAGCACCCCCGCTCACTGCAGCCAGGGGAGGCCTGTGTGCAGCAGGGAAGACCCAGCACAGCCGAAATTAAATACACAAATAAAACACTCTCCAACGGGCTGGTATTTTCCCAGATCTTTCAAAACTGATTACACATTAGACTTGGAATCAAGTGGTCATTTTTGGAACTCCTATAATCCATGAGTGATCAAGAGTCAGTTTGAATAGAGGTCTATCATCATTTTATCAACTTGCCTTGCTAGATTCTTGGCCTTCATATCCACTGGAGCAATTCAGGATTCTCCAAGTCACTCCTGTTAATAGCATCCTTAGGGCCTCTGGTAGCCAACATCACACCTTTGTAAGAATTCGAAAAGGGTGTTCTCTTTGAAGGGATGAGTTTACAAAGGTCTTCCATGGGATTGGCTAGCAAATCTAGAGTTGGGCTTAAGGGCCTGCCTAACCTTCATTTGCAGACTGTTCTCACACATGAACTACACTCATGTAACTGGCAGCTCTGTCCACTGTGTCTTGACTTCATGATCCGCAATCAGTCAAGCATGATTCACCTTGGCTCATCCATGTCTTTTGTTAACTCTGGGGTCAACAGAGGCAGATCTTAGAAGCATGTTTCCAGGTAGCAAGTTAATAACTATTTTTCCTCATCCTTCTGAGTTATTATGTAATATGTATCTCCCAGAACATGAGTAAATAATGAACAGTGTTATATCGCCTCTTCCTCAAAGTTACATGGTATCGTATTCACAGAGAGAGATTCTTTTTCAAATTTAATCAAATCATATTGAACATCAATGCCATTTTTGTCATATGAGTTGATACACTGCCTTTGAAAAGTGATTCATCAATGTATGTCATAACAATGGAACTCAAGAACTTCACTTCTATGAATCTTTCCATAAACATATATATAAAAAAGCTATACACACACAGTTATTCAGTACAGCATTACTTAAAATAGCGAACATTAGAAAATGAGCTAATTGCTGATTATTATAAGCAACTGATGATTGTGTAAGCAAATTATGGAATATCCAGCATACTTATCATAATATAACCATATAAAATTGTTAATATTTTGTAAAGTGAGGAAAATTATTTTTCCTTTTTTTTCATCTAGAACAAGCATATCTGAAAGTATACAAAGGGACATTTTGCTAATGACTCTAACCCTCTATTCAGTGTGGATTAAAAAAAAAAACTATTCACAAGCATATTGATTTTCATGAAAAGATGTTTACTTCCACAGGCTTTGACAATAACTTTATTTTCATTCTCTACTTTGCAGATAAAATTCTTATTACAAAGCCTGAGATTGGTTTATAATCAATAGTAATGAATAATTTTACAGAATTCAGGCTCAGGCTTTCCATCAAGCTTAAATTTCATTACGCATGGCTAACAAATGATCACAACATTCGTGAAAGCTGATTATGAATGTAGCTGATATTTGCTGGGCCAGCCTGTAAACTGGGCTGTTTCAAGGCAGGCAAATCATCCAAACAACAGAAAAGCAAGCTCTTAAAGTTGTATGACTCTCTGCTTTACATCAAGTAACTGTCATCAGCCCTTCCCTGCTATCTAGGTTCTCCAGATAACCCTGCCACAACTCTCCACCACCACTGATTACATCATCTTATGGGAATTTCTGAAGTACTTTCCATTCACTCACTTATCAGTCAGTGTGATGGTTAACTTCATATGTGGATATAAGTACGCATGGGGCGCTAAGGCTTTTGGTTAAATGTTACTCTGAGTCTATCTGTGAAGTGTTTCTAGATTAACATTTGAATCAGTAGACTGAGGAAAGCAGATTGCCCCCCTCAGCCCCTCAATGGCCCTGTGGTGGGGCTCATCCTATCCATTGAGGCCTTGCACAAAACAAAAAGGTGGAGTAAGAGGATTCATTCTTTTCGCCTGACTTTGAGCTGGGACACCAGGTTTCTCAAGCATTCAGACTGAACCCAGAACCAGCACTTACACCGTGTGCTTTGCTGGATCTCTTTACTGGACTCCTTGCCAACGGCAGGAGGATTTCTCAGCATCCACAGTCTCATGTGTTTCTCTGGAGAACTCAGAGTAACACAATCAGTCAACATTTATTGGGGGTCCTAACATGTGGCAGCGGAGGCTTCCCTGGTGGCTCGATAGTAAAGAATCTGCCTGCCAGTGCAGGAGAAGCAGCTTTGATCCCTGGGTCTGGAAGGTCCCCTGGAGAAGGAAAGGGCAAGCTACTCTAGTATTCTTGCCTGGGAAATCCCATGGACAGAGGAGCCTGGCAGGCTACAGTCCATGGGGTTGCAAAAGAATCAGACACAACTTAGCGACTACACAACAGCAACACGTGGCAGGCAGCTTCCTAACGGCCTGAGAAATATAATGATGAAAATTGAAACTAGCTTCTCTCATCAACAGGGCTTCCCTAGTGGCTCAGAGGTTAAAGCGTCTGCCTCTAATACGGGAGACCTGGGTTCGATCCCTGGGGCAGGAAGATCCCCTGGAGAAGGAAATGGCAACCCACTCCAGTATTCTTGCCTGGAGAATCCCATGGACGGAGGAGCCTGGTGGGCTACAGTCCACGGGGTCGCAAAGAGTCGGACATGACTGAGCGACTTAACAGATTAACAGGTCTCTCATCAAAGAGCTCTTTTGGATTTTGGAAGTCCAAGGGAGAAGTGTGAGATTCATAGTCATCATATTTCTTGAGTGAAACATGCTAAAGCCCCAATAGCAAGAGAGCCCAGACGCAAAAAAAACTTAGCAAGAGATAACCCTGTTAGTTTCAAAGCTCACTGAAACAATAACCTATTGAGGGACTTCCCTGGTCGTCCAGTGGTTATGAATCTGCCTTCCAATGCAGGGGATTCAGGTCCAGGCCCTTTTGGGGGACTAATATCTCACATGCCACAGGGCAGTAAGCCTGTGCAGAGCAACCAGAGAAAGACCACATGCCACAGTGAAGACCTGGCACAGCCAGAATTTAAAAATAATAATTAAAAAAGAATCTATTCGGTTATGATTGTTTCAAACTTTTCACTGAGTGTATCATCCAAAGGATTAAATACTCCTCTACTTGTTAATTAACACAAATGCTGATTTTTCTTGCTACCAGTAGCATTGACTGAATACATACTAGGCACTACATAAGGTATAATAATATGAAGTATAGCCTCTACCTGGCTGTAAAGGGCTCTACTAAAATTCCCCAGAAACATCTTGTATTTTCAGCTTGTTAGGTAGGACCACCCTCCTTTCAATATAAAGGATTTTTTTCCTGTAAAAAATATGACTGACTCCTATAGTTAGGACTTGTAGACACAGATCAAAGAAAGGAGAAACCTAACTGGAACAAGTTTTCTGTGAAAACAGTGGTTTCAGCTCAATACCTACCTCTATTTCAGTATATAATTGATTAAAGTTAATTTGATAACAGATGAAGTGAAAGTCACTCAAAGAGTCGTGTCCGACTCTTTGCAACCCCATGGAATGCAGTCCCTGGAATTGTCTAGGCCAGAATACTGGACTGGGTAGCCTTTCCCTTCTCCAGCGGAATTTTCCCAACCCAGGGATTGAACCCAGGTCTCCTGCACTGCAGGCAGATTCTTTATAGCTGAGCCACAAGGGAAGCCCAATAACAGCTAAGATTCACATCAAATATATCAAACAGATTAAATTCTTTCTCTGATAATTCCAGTATCATTTTTGCTCCCCACAAAATCTACCTGAAATATGAGAATCAAGAAGCCCCAGCGGAAATAACCATTTAGATGAAAACTTCTGGTAAATCTATATAATTTAAACTTTGATTTGGAAGCACGTACTGGGAGAAAAACAGAGCTAATGAGACATTTGCATGCAGTGCATTTGCACAATGGAGATGGGAAGACAAAACAAGTCACTTCACTGCTGAACATGTATGATTTTCCACCTTCTCTACTGAGACCTTGAGGAAATCAAACCTGCCGGGGTCCAGCCCCGGCAGGATCCAGAGAAACCCGAAGGAGGAACGGCGTCGGCGATTGCAGTTGATATATATAGAGAAAGACAGATAAGAATGTAGTAGATAAGAAAATAAGGAGAGAAGAAAAGAGGCTGATGTTCCTTGGTTTATNTTTCAATGAATTTCAAAAATTTCTGTACATCCTAAAAAATGGACTCCCATTTTATTTCAGGACAGCCCACTGACCCACAAATAAATCTTGGTTTAATTTTTCTGTTGTATATTATGACACATGGAAAATTATCATGAAGAAATAAGAACTGCTGAGTGAAAAAGGAATATTGAGTCTTCAGTTAAGTTAGAAGTGCCTATACACTTCCTAAAGGCTTCATTTTAGAAGAACAGTCATAAATTATTATTTTTTTCAACCTGAGTCCTGCTGTCCCTAACTTTTGTGTAAAAGTAACTTCTCCAGTAAGAAATTAGGCTGTTTCATGTTAGCAGAGGTGGATATACTATTGTGATATTGAGATTCATAATGACATATATATTTGGTTTGGCCCATGCCCAACAGCCCCTGACACCCCTAGGATTTCCTAAGTGATAAGAGTGATAAAGGTATCTTTTAGTATTCATAACAAATAAAGGGTTATACCACACCTGAGTTTATGTTAATGAAGTGGCTTTTGGGGAAGCTCCTAGTGATGGGGCCTGGTTGCTAGGAGAATCAGCCATATGGTGAGAAGTTTAGAATTTTCAGCCCCAACCTCTGATCTGATAAGGGAGAGAGCTAAAGATTGATTTATGCACCCACCAGTGGCCAAAGATTTCAGCAATCATGCTTATGTTATGAAGACTCCATACAAGTCCTAAATGGTGGGATTCAGAGAGCTTCTAGGTTGGTGGTGCTGGGAGAAGGCGTGGAAGCACGGAGTCCTTCCACACACACCTCGATCTATGCATCTTTGTTTCTGAGTTGTATCCTTTTATAACAAATCAATAATCTATAACTAATTTTTCTGAGTTCTCTGAACTGTTCTAGCAAATGATGGATGCTGAGGAAGGACTTGTAGGAATCCGTCATTTTTAGCAGTTTGGTCAGAAACACAGGGGACAGCGTGGACTTGGGTGACTGGTGTCTGAAGTGGGGTCATCTGGTAGGACAGAGCCATCTATGGAATCTGAAGCTATCTCCAGGTGGACAGTTTCAGAATTGAGTTAAACCATAGCACACCCAACCGAGACAGCATATTAAAAAGCAGAGACATCACTTTGTCAACAAAGGTCCGTCTAGTCAAGGCTATGGTTTTTCCAGTGGTCATGTATGGATGTGAGATTTGGACCGAAGAATTGATGCTTTTGAACTGTGGTGTTGGAGAAGACTCTTGAGGGTCCCTTGGACTGCAAGGAGATCCAACCAGTCCATCCTAAAGGAGACCAGTCCTGGGTGAAAATTGGAAGGACTGATGTTGAAGCTGAAACTCCAATACTTTGGCCATGTGATNTTTGAACTGTGGTGTTGGAGAAGACTCTTGAGGGGCCCTTGGGCTGCAAGGAGATCCAACCAGTCCATCCTAAAGGAGACCAGTCCTAGGTGAAAATTGGAAGGACTGATGTTGAAGCTGAAACTCCAATACTTTGGCCATGTGATGTGAAGAGCTGACTCATTGGAAAAGACCCTGGTGCTGGGAAAGATTGAGGGCAGGCGGAGAAGGGGATGACAGAGGATGAGATGGTTGGATGGCATCACCGAATCAATGGACATGAGTTTGGGTGGACTCCAGAAGTTGGTGATGGACAGGGAGGCCTGGCGTGCTGCGGTTCGTGGGGTCTCAGAGTCAGACACGACTGAGCAGCTGAACTGAACTGTAGCATACCCAGCTGGCATAAGAGAATTAGTTGGTGTGAAGGGGAAAACCCCACGTGTGGTGGTGACCAGAGGCTGTTCTCCCTCTCGACCATGAAGCCAGCGAGACTTCTGCTGCGTAGGTTACTTCTAACTCNTGCTGGCATATTGAGTGCAGCACTTTCACAGCATCATCTTTCAGGATTTGAAATAGCTCAACTGGAATTCCATCACCTCCACTAGCTTTGTTCATAGTGATGCTTTCTAAGGCCCACTTGACTTCACATTCCAAGATGTCTGGCTCTAGATTAGTGATTACATAATCATGATTATCTGGGTCATGAAGATCTTTTTCGTACAGTTCTTCCATGTATTCTTGCCACCTCTTAATATCTTCTGCTTCTGTTAGGTCCAGGCCATTTCTGTCCTTTATCGAGCCCATCTTTGCATGAAGTGTTCCCTTGGTATCTCTAATTTTCTTGAAGAGATCTCTAGTCTTTCCCATTCTGTTCTTTTCCTCTATTTCTTTGCATTGATCACTGAATAAGGCTTTCTTATCTCTTCTTGCTATTCTTTGGAACTCTGCATTCAGATGCTTATATCTCTCCTTTTCTCCTTTGCTTTTTGGTTCTCTTCTTTTTACAGCTATTTGTAACCAGATCAAATACAGTACGCATCCAAGTTAAATTTGTAGTTTAAATATGTAATAAATACATTTTTGGTATAAGCATGTCCCATGAACTATTACAGATGTAATCACACTAAAATATATTCATAATTTTTATTTAACATTAAAATGTGACTGGACATCCTGTGTTTTTGCAGAATCTGGCAAAGATGCTCTAGGAAGATGGAGAGTCTGAAATAAGAGACAATAAACTTCTGAGAATTGAAGGGGTAACCCCAGAGCAAAGCCAGGGGCAATTCTAAAGAGAATGGATGGAAGCCCTGAATTTCTAACAGCATCATTTCTCCCTACATCCCTGTTACAGGGCCCACTGGGAATGGACTCATGGACCTCACTCTAGACTACTGATTCAGAATCTGCAGTTTTAAAGATCCCCAGGGGATTCATAAGCACATTAAAATTTGAGGCGCACTGATCCAGACCATTCCTGTTGGCCATTAAAACACAGAATTAACCCTAGCGATTAAAGGCCTAAGATATGGAAATTGCCACCATAAAGCTTAGTTCCACGGCTTGAAGAAATACATTTAACTGCTTTTTATAATCTCTAACCTCCCACAAAAGACTTTCTTAACAGCATAATAGTTGAATAACGTACTCATTAAGAATTTATGTTTCCATACCCCAAATGTGGTAAAACTGATTATTAAAGATAAACCCTAGTAAATTGGCAATGCAACTCAAAATGACACTTCACATTGAGAAAAGAAATGTCAACTAGTGGCAAAATGGGTCTGAGAAAAGCTACTAAGAATATCAGATCAAGAAACAATAGGATGGATAAGCAACAGAGTCCTATTGTATAGCACAAGGAAATACATTCAATAATCCTGTGATAAAATCCAATAGAAACGAATATGAAAAAGAACATATATGTATATATGTATAAATGAATCACTGCTTTACAGTATAAATTAACTATATTCCAATAAATTTAAAAATTAATGAATAAAAAGCATAAAAATGTAAAAAAAAATAAATAAAGGAAATAATAGGTTGCCAGATTCATCTAGAAACACAGTATGCTGCTGCCAAATCACTTCAGTTGTGTCCGACTCTTTGCAACCCCATAGACGGCAGCCCACCAGGCTCCCCCATCTCTGGGATTCTCCAGGCAAGAACACTGGAGTGGGTTGCCATTTCCTTCTCCAGTGCATGAAAGTGAAAGTGAAGTCGCTCAGTCGTGCCTGACTCTTAGCGGCCCCATGGGCTGCAGCCCAGCCGGCCCCTCTGTCCGTGGGATTTTCCAGGCGAGCGCACTGGAGTGGGTTGCCATTTCCTTCTCCAATGCATGAAAGTGAAAAGTGACAGTAAAGTCGCTCAGTCGTGTCCGACTCTTAGCAGCCCCATGGACTGCAGCCCACCCGGCCTCTCCATCCACGAGATTCTCCAGGCCAGAGCACTGGAGTGGGTGCCATCGCCTTCTCCGAGAAACACAGTATGAGTGGAGGGAAAATAAAGGGCGGAAACACATTCTTTTCCCTTTAATTTGTTCATCACCCTCACCCACATGGTCTAAGGATATTTCAAATCAGCCATTATGGGCTATGATTTCTTCATCCCTGGACCAGGCTTGCAATACAGCAAACTGAAAATGCAGATCCCACATGACGGATCACCCCAGAGGACTGGGCACCACCTAACTTCTGTGGGGCAGACTAAGTTCCTTGCCGTTGGCTTCAATTTAAAAGGAAGGGCTTCAGAAGACACTGTGATCAGCTCTGACAAGGCTTACCTCGTTTCTCTGTGAAAAACTGATATCAACGGCAACAGCACTGCAACTCTGAAATATACAGAAGCCTGCAAGGCATTGTAAGGGTTGAGCACCACAGCACTGTTATGAATGCCTTACTTCTAGCTCCTCATAAACAGTGCTCCCTTCAGCACCATTCTCAACATGCATATTTTAGATCACAGCATCCTGGCTGCAAATTTATAGTGTTTTTTTGTTTGTTTTTTTAATCAACAGCCGACTTGATATTTGAGACTGTGGTTCTATTTGGATTCCCGCTATTATTTCTGCACATATTTCCTAGTGTTTTATGCGTGCACAACGGACATTATGTTCATGTTTGTATCATCTCTATCAGAGGATGGACAGATTGTAATGAGGCCGAATTTTATTTAGTAAAAAATAAAACAAATTACATTCTCTGCTGCATTGATGGCCAAGTTGAAGTAATGACTTTGCTAAGTGAATTTTTAAATGCTTTAAGGGGAATTTTTTAATGGATCCTGGTAGAGAAGAATAGCAAGTAGACTTTTTTCCCCCAGAAAAAAAAGATCCAAAAGAAAAACAAAGTAGTTTTGTTGTTGTTAAGAATTAAATGACATGTGTGGCACCTATGAGAACCCACAGGGAGAGATGATTCAGTCAGGGTCATGTACTAGATAAAAAAATTAAACCTGGAAACTTTTAGTCAAAACAAATTCATCATGTCTTATGCATAGAGCATTAAGAATAAAGAATAGTACACCAAGAATAGATTACAAGCTCAAAATATTTTTCATGCTTAAACACCTAAAATATACTAATATTGACACTGATCAGATTTGATTATAAAGAGATCTCTGCTATGGCTTAATTGTTTTGTAGTCTAAAATTTGGCTTTTAAACAAGTAAAGTGGCCCTCCATGGTTTTTTTTTTTTTTTAAACCACAAAGACAGGTCTTATTTTCTTGTCATTAATAGAAATTGATTTAAAAGAAGATACAATCTCGCTTATCTCATTGAATATTGCTCATCTTTATTTGTATTTTGAATCTCATTCCACCAGAGTGTATTTGCATCCTGATCTGTTGAGAAAATGGCAGCCAGTTTAATTAAATCCATGATAAGGGTTTTAATCTCAGGGATGTCTGTAAGGACCTCCTCTCCATCTCTCAACCACTAAAATGTGAGTTTTTGCCTGACAGAGAAAGAAAATATAAGTATGGTACTCATTGATTTTGATCATGGGAATAGAGAAAGTAGAATGAAGCCTTGGTGAGAAAGAAGAGAAATTAAAAAGCTAAAATTGCTTTCAAATTCTTTCATGGATTTTCTTTCTAAAATATTCTATATTAAAAAGGCTTTGCTTCATTAATTTGCTGTCATAGGATTTTGAACTGAGAGGCAGTCACTCATGAGTAGATATTCATATTCTACATGGAAAACTTTTTCTTCTCTCCTCCTCCAAACTCATCACTTATATCAATACCATCCATCAAGCACAAGCTAACCTACTTACGCCACCTACTATGTTACTAACTTTGACTCTTGTATACCCAGGAGATAACAATAGAGTCTTGAAAGAACAAGCCATGCCAAGATAGCCCCATTCACTATGTTGACTGGTCTATTCCCCTGCTGGCGAATCAACAGGCTTCCATAGATAAAATATATATCTTGATTTGGTAACTCATCTAATAGATGATAGCTCTTGTGCCTGTGAGGGTGATTCACCCTTCATAGCTTGTAATTTTCACAGGGCCAAAGGATTTTAAATGCCAAAAGCTGAATCCAGGTTGAATTAAGGAGTGGAGAGATAACTGAAAATATTCCATTCTATGCTCCTCCATGACAAGCAGGTCTATATGTCTGTTGATTGATGCTTCTGTATTTTTCACATTGTGGCACCGCTGTCGAGGCTGGGATAACTACTGTGCATATAGTGAGGGTGCAGTACCTTTATGCCCAAAGCGTGAGATGCTTTTATCTCACCCTTCTGTATACTCTTTACTATGAGATGCAGAGCAGGGCATATTTAGCAAATGCTAAAAGAGGAGATCTTGCAGGGAAACTTGACCCATGAAGACTAAGACAATTATTTTATTGATTCTCTTTATATTAAAACTGTGTGCTTACTGGGGAGATAGCTTGGGGTAGGATTTGTGGGAAGCTGGGAGGTTTTTTGGTTTTATTTTCCCCCAGGAATTAAAAGCCTGTGTGCCACTGATTCCAAATTGGCAGATTTGAATTCCACAGTTCAAAAAAATGAACTTTTTTGGCCAACCCAATACATCACAAGTAGGCTATCTGTTTATCTGGGATATATGGAAATTTTCCAAAGGCCTTCTTTCACTAGCTCTTTCATATAAACATAAAAGTTCATTTTTTAAATAATCTATACTTTGGACTTGAAGTGATCAGAGGAGGTCAAAAACCTGATAAAGAGTGGTGAAGATTTAAGCATCATATCATCCCTGAGGGCAGGAGGAGAAGGGGATGACAGAGGATGAGATGGTTGGATGGCATCACCAACTCAATGGACATGGGTTTGGGTGGACTCCCAGAGTTGGTGATGGAGAGACCTGGTGTACTGTGGTTCATGGGGTCACAAAGAGTAGGACACGGCTGAGTGACTGAACTGAACTGAATTACCGAGCTCTTGTACATGATGAAAGGCCTCTCTCCAGGAGCAGTTAGCCCCTCTTACAATGATATATAATCACCAGATGGCTGCATTAACACTTATCTACCTCAGGAACAACTGTCGGCATGACCAAATCTGTGCCTTGGAATTTTTATGCTATTACATCTCCTGGACATGTGCAACAATCAATCTTGTTGATCATAAGATCACGTAAAACAATGACAGGGATGGGCCTCCCATTCCTTCCATGAAATAGTTAAGCATTTGGATCAGTCTCTAATGAGTCTTCCAGAAAGGGTCCAGCAAAAGGAACAGGAAGTCAAATCCTCGCACCACCAGTTTTACGACCATGGGAGAAGGCATATCGCCACTACGAGAAATTTGTCAACATCTTTGAAATGTGAAAAATAACATTGCGTGTGACAGACAGTCTTAAAAGCTCACTGCGGTGATTAAATCAAGACAAAGGAGGGTGACGCTCTTTTGAGAATGGAAAGGGAGATAATTATGGACCCTGGCTTTTGAACTGCAGCTCCCCGCACCCCGCTGGGAAGTGAGTGACCCCTGCTGCCCCAATTCCAGGGGCCTCCTCACAGGGACCCTCGCCTGAGCCCTCCTCTGCTTTGAGGTGACCCTCCACAGGTGCCCCACAGAATGGTCCACTTCCACCCTGCTTTCTTTCAGTTTGAACTCCTCCCTGGAGCTGCCCTCTCCAGCAGAGTTTTCCAACTGGCTATCAACCACCAACTTGAATTCTGAAGTTTCTTTGGCTCAAGTCTTAGAAAGGTCGAGAATTAAAGGAATAGGGAACTCAGATGACCTCAGTGGGCCTGGAGAGATGAGAAGCAAGAGCCCAGAAACCCTGGAAGAATTTTTGATTCTTTGCCACTTTATACGCAGGTCTGAGACCCAACCATAACCATGGGTACACATGCTTCTCTGAGTGTTGAGTTTCAAATAAAATATGCTCGTAAACATGATTAACAAGGCGTTTCCTCCTCCCACTTTGGGCTGCCTACCGCCAATGCTGGTTAGTGATCTTCCTAATGGATGCGGGAGCTGACGGTTCTGAATTCTAATTTCAGTTTGAGAATTTACTTAAACCTGCAGAAGTCTTTTTCTCCATCTGTGAAATGGGTGTGCTAGTCCTGCTTTCTATGCAGCAAACTTTAGAAAGAATAAACATAATTTGCTTTGTGCATAAACATCACATTCTACTAGAAGAGACAATGGTATCTGTCCCTAGTATCGAAATGGCAGAGAAATGAACAATCATTATTCTGACTGCAACATCAGCATAAGATTCCAACAATGTACACATCTGTGAAAACAGGCTGAAGTCATTTTAATTCCTGCTTTCTAGCAAGCTCTTTAGTATTCATCCACATATATTCTTTTAACCAAATAATGAAATGATTTTTCTTTTGAAAACTCATGGCTAACATTTAGTCTAAAAAGGAAGTTCTAATTATGAGGAGATTGTTATTTTCTCATTTGCACAGATTTGGCTCATTAGAGCTATAATCCTGTTCCTTTGGCCCACAGACTGCAAACAACCATTTTTTTCTCTCTGATTTCTGAGAGTGAAATTGACTGTCTGAACAAAAGTTCAACTATCGTGACTGGAGGGCTTGGCCCATGTGACCCTTAATGATAACAGTGACCAGAGATTAGATTGATTTCCATACCCCATTTGAAGGCCTTCTTTTTAATGGGTCATTAAAGTCACTGGGCTTCATCTTGGTGGCTTCATAAAAATACGATGTTAAATTCGAATCATGCTATATAACATCATGCTGTCTAGCCAGCCAAATTCAGACGACATTGGATTTGTACTTCTCTAATCTCTCCAAGTGCTTCAGTGGGTCATTTATAGAATTGACTCTTAATGGTTAGAAATTAAATTAGAAAGAAAATATGCATCATGCTTCTACTGCACTAAAATGAAAACTTTTTTTTTCCTAGTTAAGTGGACCGTCTCTCTCTTTTGGATATTTAACAAGAAAAAAAGAACTAATTTAATGGAGTGAGCTCATTAATGCTATTCTAGCCCATCCATTAGCCTGTGTCTTTAGAGCGAAGATAGTGAAGTGTTACTCAAACGCAGCTACAGCCCAAATTTACTAAAAGCACTTTCCTCTCAGATTCACCCCATTAGGCACTGACTTAGTGTTTGTTTTCTCCAGAGTAGCCAATCGGTGTAAGCTGGAATATACATGATGTTATCTCTACCCTTTTCTTCCCCCAAATAAAAATGTAGTCCACATATAATGGAGATGGATCAGGTATAAGGCAAAATACTCATGAAAAGCAGGAAAATTAAAAGAGGGCATGAATCAACCTAAACACATAAAACATAATGCATCAACTTAAAGCTAAGACCCACATTAAGAGCTTGAAGAGGAAGAATTGGTACTCAAAACCAGAATTTCACTTGCTTTATATGTAATTTGTTACAGAGAAGTTATACCTGATCTGTGGACCAAGGGACTCTTGGGCAAGGGTGGTGCAGGTTTGAGTTATAGGAAGGAAACCCTGAATCAATATTCTACATATCAATTATTGCTCAAGGCTATTAATGTGACTTTCAAAGTACATTTAGAACTATTTCCCAAGAATACAAAGATCACTGTTATCTATCATTAGTAAAAGAAAATTTTAAGTTTACTAAATTGATAATATTGGATATTGTCACTTCATTTTTGTTTCAGTTCAGTCGCTCAGTCGTGTCCGACTCTTTGTGACCCCATGAATCGCAGCACGCCAGGCCTCCCTGTCCATCACCAACTCCTGGAGTTCACTCAGACTCACATCCATCGAGTCAGTGATGCCATCCAGCCATCTCATCCTCGGTTGTCCCCTTCTCCTCCTGCCCCCAATCCCTCCCAGCATCAGAGTCTTTTCCAATGAGTCAACTCTTCGTACGAGGTGGCCAAANGTGTCCATCACCAACTCCTGGAGTTCACTCAGACTCACATCCATCGAGTCAGTGATGCCATCCAGCCATCTCATCCTCGGTTGTCCCCTTCTCCTCCTGCCCCCAATCCCTCCCAGCATCAGAGTCTTTTCCAATGAGTCAACTCTTCGTACGAGGTGGCCAAAGTACTGGAGTTTCAGCTTTAGCATCATTCCTTCCAAAGAAATCCCAGGGTTGATCTCCTTCAGAATGGACTGGTTGGATCTCCTTGCAGTCCAGTTCAGTCACTATCAAAAGAATAATTCTATTATCTTAAGTTCCTACTCTTAAAATGTCTTCGTAAACCGAAGACAGGGATCTTCTTGACCCAGGGATCAAACCCAGGTCTCCTGCATTGCAGGCAGATTCTTAACCATCTGAAGCCCAACCACCAGGGAAGCCCATATGCATTTTTTCACACACATATACATGCATACACACATATATATATTATGTAATAATAATTGGACTGTTTATGACACGCAGGTGGCTTTGTGACACTGACTCAAATCATTAAATGATTCTTGTTCTCCTGAGATGAATGATCACGATCATCGCTCCTCATCATTAAAGCCAGCTCTCATAAGATTTTAGGTTCTAACATCATTTTTAGTCACCATCCTTACAACCATTTGGCCAGATTACAGATATGACTCTTTAACAAATCCTACTACTGAGGGTTTACATATATTTTCTCCAGTCACAACAAATCTCTGAGGTACAGGTGATAACTCACATGTTACAAATAACTGAGGCTCAGAGTGGTTTCATGGGTCTTTGCTTTTGTCCGCATTATCAAATTCCGGAAAGACCGGGAAATAAACCTGCGACTATTGATTCCAAAGCCTGTGTGTGGTTTCTTTGTAACATCATGACCACACCCTCTCCAACAAAATAAGCCATTTATAAGTCCTTCATTAAAACAGCATTTCAAGGGTTTCTGTGGTGGCTCAGTGGTAAAGTATCTGCCGGCCAGTGCAGGAGACACAGGTTCCAACCGTGGTCTGGGAAGATCCCACACACTGCAGAGCGACCAAGCCCCTGCGCCACAACTGTTGAGACTATTCGAGAGCCTGGGAGCCGCAGCTGCTGAGCCCGTGTGCCCNGCAGATTCAGATAACACTGCTCATACCTAAAACCACGACTCCCCCAACACTGGCCGCTTGGTGCCACCCGACAAGGACACACTCCAGACAGAGCTGAACACCGGTCCCAGGGCCAGCAGGCCTCACGGGGCATCCAGGCCGCTGCTCCCCGCCCACACCCGGCCCCAGGAGCTCCCTCAGAAAGGACCACTGCTGCTGAGCCCAGTATAAAGGATTTATTTAAACTCAACAATGAACACAAACCTTCCTTTAAATTCCATTTTTACAGTAAATAAAGTTGTGTACTGCGTTCCTTCCCATGCATGATCACCGGGTATTAATCTACAACTCTTATTATAATTGTGAAAAAATAAAGTGTTTCCCCTTTTGCAACCATCCCGGGCATCTGGTGCAGCGTCGGTGAGGCACAGGCCTGCTCGTCCCGGGCTGCTCACCTGTGTAAACCCGAGCCGTCAGGTCACGGCCTCCGTCACCGGCTGGTGGTAACGCTGCCCCACGAAGCTGGGGATCCCGCAGTCTCCTGATGAGAGCCGTGCTGATGGCCAGGCGCTGGCCGCCCAGCTGTCCCTGGGACACGGTGGCCAGGCCCCCCGCCCCGCCGAGCCCTCCCCAAGCAAACCAGACACGAGGGCCGGGAGGAGGCGCCGCAGGGCCTGCGCTTTATTGGGGTCCTCGAGGTGCGCGGCCCGCCCCGGCCCCGCCCCCTGCGGCTCTTTTTTGGAGAAAGAATTGATGTTAATTTAAGTAAGGTAAGAATCTTGATGAGCTAATCAGTTTACATAAAATAGCATTTTCATGGTAAAGACTGTTAGGTTTGGAAAAGGCTTAAATGAGTTCTTCCTTCCCTTAGTACCCTTTGCAGTAGTTGGCACATGACCATTTGAGGCACAGATGGGACAGTTTTTGGGTCTTTGGTGCCAGGGTTAAGCTCACTTTGAATTTATGCCATATTAGCATGTAAACCTGCCACACTGACATTTAAATGTCCTCTTTAGCAGCGTAAGCTCCCTGAAGTGATAACTCTACCTTCAATAGAAGAGGGAAGAAAAGCAGCAGGAAAAGTGAAACTGCATGAGTTCTACAAAAGGATGTTGGAGTCATATAATGAAAAAGCAGATTTTTTTTTTATTATGATGTTTCTCCATATTTGGCATTGCTGTAAATGGCTAACTAACATTTACTGCCAATTCAGTACAAATGTGTGGTTTGGTAATACCAGAACAGCAAATTTAAATGAAAAAATAAAAGTTAAACATTTCCACACAAGATTTTACAGTCTGACATTTCACTGCGTAGGTAAAAAGACACTTTTTTTAAACTACATATTATTATTCAGCATGAATAAAAAACTACAACTTTTATTTTTTAAACAGGAGTCACTGGTTTTAATTTTTACACATTTTAAAATTACTGTGATAAAAAATAATGAAAAGCTTCTTAATAATGCCATACACAGTATAATATAGATTTGTCCCCATTATATAGCATTTGTTTAATATACAAAATAGAATATTGACACACTTGAATCTATATGTAGTTAAGCAAGTTATTTGAGGAGGGTATTTTCATACAGCCTTTCATCAGAAAATAAAATCCTTCTTTCAGGCATTTGCTAGAGAGAAGCTAATCCTTTCTCAAAAACCTGGTCACTAATCCCTTGGTGGACCAGGCTGACTGACCATAGTCTGGAAAATGATAAACTTCCATTCCAAGTGGTTAACATGTCCTCCTTACACTCTTAGTTTCTCTTCTAATTCTCAAACCAGGCACAGAAAAACACATTCATACACAGCTGCAGTCCTTTCAGTGACCTACCAAGATCGAAATCTTACTGAGGGCTGTCACAGTTCTTAACTTTTGACAGATCAAAGTATAATAAGTATAATAATAATGTTCATTCCATGGTGATGTAGTTTTAGTATGTTTAACAAAGAACGAAAATGATAAGACAGTGATAGTTGGTTGTATAGGTAGATATGTAAAGTTGGAGTTGCTAATTCTCCCATTCCTCAGTTCTGAAGTGAGCCTGGCTTTCCTTTATATGTGTATCCGAGCGCATCCTATGCTAAACCCTAAGTTCTGCACAGACACTAGTCATGTGTGCTTTCCTTCTGCTGTGTCGTTTTCTTTCCAGGAGAAGGCAGGTGCACGTTTAGGTTCTCCTCACATAGTTTTCAACAGTTGGGTGTATATCCCCCCAGACACTTGTCTTGTATCCTATAGCAAGGCCTGAAAACACATAAAGGGTCCCTTTTTCCACCAATAATTAAAAATACTGTTCAGGATTTGTTGTGACTCATCTACGCATGTCACCTGTCACTAAAATTACTATACACTTTTATAGTCTTGGGATGGCAACATACCAATATATAGAAAACGAAGCTCTTTTCAGACAGCACCACGGTTTTCTTCACTTAAGCCCATAATTACACTCACACACAATTAAGGTAAATTTCTTCTTTCCTGCATTTTCTAAAAGGTCACGGCTTCTTTTTCCATTTAATGTACAGCTTCCTATAGTTTCATGAATGTCAGTCCATTTTCTTTTAACAACAAAGTGCACTTGTCTTTATTCACTGAGCTCGATTTTTTAGGAGCCAAGGTTGTTGGGGCTAAAATTAAGATTAATGTGTGGTATGCCTTCTGATTTTAACCAGATAATACTCTATAAATGATTACTAATTTATCTTTCAGAAGTTCTTTTTTGAAAACACTATCACTGATAATATTCAAGCAATATTTCTTAGGCACCAAAAATTTCACATCCAGCTGGGTACAAATCATTTTAAAATACTTTGAGATCAATTTAAAGAATTACAAAAGGAGTATTCCCTTTNCAGTACTTTGGCCACCTCATGCAAAGAGTTGACTCACTGTAAAAGACTCTGATGCTGGGAGGGATTGGGGGCAGTAGGAGAAGGGGACAACCGAGGATGAGATGGCTGGATGGCATCACAGACTTGATGGACTCGAGTCTGAGTGAACTCCGAGAGATGATGATCAACAGGGAGGCCTGGTGTGCTGCAATTCATGGGTTCGCAAAGAGTCGGACACGACTAAGCGACTGAACTGAACTGATTCTGTGTCCAGCTCTCTGCCAGGTATTGAACTTCTGAACCAGACTGTCTGCTGCCTGATCTGTGAAAGCAACGTAAGATTTATAAACTACTAGTTGTACTAGCAGTTGACCTGGTCCAGCACAACTCTGGGGTCTGTTTCCTTGTGACTTTTGTCTCCACTTTTACGTATGTCCAAACTCCTTGTCTTCCCCGGTAGTGCTGCTGCTGCTGCTGCTAAGTCACTTCAGTCGTGTCCAACTCTGTGCGATCCCATAGATGGCAGCCCACCAGGCNGTGACTTTTGTCTCCACTTTTACGTATGTCCAAACTCCTTGTCTTCCCAGGTAGTGCTGCTGCTGCTGCTGCTAAGTCACTTCAGTCGTGTCCAACTCTGTGCGATCCCATAGATGGCAGCCCACCAGGCTCCCCTGTCCCTGGGATTCTCCATGCAAGAATACTGGAGTAGGTTGTCATTTCCTTCTCCAATGCATGTCTGCATGCTAAGTTGCTTCAGTTGTGCCCAATTCTGGGCGACCCTACAGACAGCAGCCCACCAGGCTCCTCTGTCCCTGGGATTCCCCAGGCAAGAATACTGGAGTGGGCTGCCATTTCCTTCTCCCAGATAGTGCTAGTGGTAAGGAATCCCCCCGCCAATGCAGGAGACGTAAGAGACTCAGGTTCGATCTCTTGGCCAGGAAGATCTCCTGGAGGAGAAAATGGCAACCAACTTCAGCATTCTTGCTGGGAGAATCCCACTGGACAGAGGAGCCTGCCAGCCTACCGTCCATGGGGTCACAGAGAGTTGGACGTTACTGAGCATCTGAGCATGCACTAAACTCCTTGTCACTGTGTTTTACTATCCCAGATCTGACAATATGATCTTAGGAGAGGAACTAAAGAACACAGATAAAATCAAGCTAAAGAGGCTAATAAAATGAGGAATGCAGAATGAGAAAGTTTGGGAAAGAAATGAATAACATAGTTTAAGAGATAGAATTTTTAACTAAAGGAAAACAATCACCATGACCTTGACTCATTTTTATAATCATTCCCCTATTAGCTGGAGACAATACTACTCCTGGCCATGTAGGGGTTACTGTATGGACTAAATGAATAATATATGCACAATTTCCATAGTACGTATTCCATAAAGGCTGTTTGTTCAATAATAGCAACTATTATCCATAATAACTGCTATCTAACTATATATATGCTGGTGATTTATGTGACTTGAAGGAAAAGAATAGAGCTAACAAAATGGTAAAGAAATGACCATCTAGGCACTGCAGCTACATAAAAAACAAAAGCTTGATGCCTCTTGAATTATTTGTTTAAAATAAATTTATATGTACCCCAAGAGTCTACTTAACATTAGCAGACCAACTAGATTTGATATATAATCAAAATCCCTAGAAATAAAGAAAGCATATTTACTTTGTATTGATTTGCCTGTTTTCATAGAACATTAGAAAATAATCCTACATAAAATATACTGGATGCCCAGAGATTTTACTTTGTTTCGTTTCTAGGCTTTCAAAATCCTTTTCCTCTTGGCTTACTGAGCAAATGAAATTTTTGAAGAACAGATAAAAGATTAAAAAAAATAATCATCTCATCTTTCAAATGTTTACCTTTAAAATTTAATATGGAAAAGTAAAAATTATTGCTAGAGAGTACCCTGAAGCAATATGATTATGTAAAAAGTAGTATCATTCTGGATACAAAAATACAACGATTTTGATTTCTTCTCTTGTTATGCCTGCAGGCATAGCAAGATAGAGGGAAGAGTTTTGAGTTTAATTTTTATAATTCAGCCTTTTCTTTTTTTTCTGGAAATAGAATATCAATTTTCAGTTAAAGTATGGTACAATGGTACCGTGACTGCTATTGAACATTTTACAAAGTAAAACTAATCAGTTATTTTGACAGTAATAGCCCAAAAAAGGATGGGTGTTTGGGTGGCATGCATATTTTAGACTGACAGACATAGGAAATAAATAGTTACCAAAGAGGAAGTAGGGAAGATAAATTAGGAGTTTGGGATTAAAATATACACACTACTACATATAAAATAGATAACCAACAAATACTAACTACATAGCAAAGGGAACTATACTCAATTCAGCTCAATCACTCAGTCGTGTCTGACTTTTTGCAACACTATGAACCGCACCACGCCAGGCCTCCCTGTCCATCACCAACTCCTGGAGTTTACCCAAACTTATGTCCACTGAGTCAGTGATGCCAGCCAACCATCTCATCCTCTGTTGTCCCCTTCCCCTCCTGCCCTCTATCTTTCCCAGCATCAGGGTCTTTTCAAAGGAGCCAGCTCTTTGCATCAGGTGGCCAAAGTATTGGAGTTTTAGCTTCAACTCTTGTAAAAATCTATAATGAACAGTACTGTAAAATATATACACATACACAAATTACTTAATCATTTTGCTGTACACCTGAAACCAACACAACACAGTAAATCAAGTATATTTCAATATATATTTTTTAAAGCTTAATCTGATGGTACCATTATTCTATTCACATTCATTAAAGCATGATCTGCCTTAACTTAAAAGAATCTGGTTAAAATCTATTAGTGAGACTACAATTGTAGTAAAGTAGGTTGTTTAAACACTTCTATTATCTGTTGTTTATTATCTTCATTTCTTTCATTATCAAGCAGCTATAATGAGGCCCAGCACACAGTAGGTGCCCAATGTGTTAAATGGATAAATATCGAACTTCTGCTCTTATTCTAAGGTTTCCGTTTAGATTAAACTGACCTTCAGCATCAGACTTGACACTGCCCATTTTTAGGTTCCTTCTTAACTCAATTTGCTGTTTATGTGAAAAAGAGGAACAGGCTCAGAGGGTCTAGGGGATTTTGGTTCATAGAAAATGAACGTAATAACCCAAAATAAAACGATAAAAAACTATACGACTAGGTTTTCAATGCAGTGTCTTTCTGCAGTTCAGGGATTACAGAATTTCACATGAAACAAGAGGAGGCAACAGAGACTGTGGCTGCTGGAACGTCCCTGATGTGGCCACTCGGGAACCCTGCTGCCTTGGACACTGGGAACTCTAGGCTTGCCTTGGCAAACATGATAGTTTCTAGACTGATTCTTAAAACACTCTAAGAAAATGTGTACAGTATCTAATACATTTCACTAAAATTACATAAACAACAAGGATAATTTATGAGCCAAAGATATAAATTAGGAAACATTAAGCAACAAAATTTGAAAAGGGGCTAGATACATTTCAAATTCCATTTATAACACACTGGGATAGATACTTTGGTGGGGAAAGTCACTTCACTTTGAATAAAAAGACAGTAAACAGATTATAAACATATCATTAGTTGCAATACTTGCAACTTGTATACTTTTCTTCTTAGCAATTTTGAAATAATAACACAAATCCTGTTTTATTCTTTGTTCACTTGTGATTGCATATGTTGTTTTAAAAAAGTAGGTAATACTGAAGCTACAAAATACCATGATTCTGTGAATACAGAAAAGATTAAAAGGCTAGTTAAAAACATTTATGGCTGGTATTAATTTATCTGACCAAAACAGGTTAAACAGTCATCTAGATTTAGAATTCGTTCAATAGCATAATGCCTGGCCTAGAAATCACTCTACATTTTCTAACTTAGTAAAAAGCAATAGGACTCAAAACATTTATATTTAAAAAATTAAAAAATAATAATAATAAATAAATTCTGGGTTTATCAGTTGCTAGTTCTTTGAGATCCTTAAACTACTTTAGCCTCAATCTCATCATCGGTAAAATGGGAACAACAGTACTTATATATTATGTTCATTAGAAGAATTAAATAATAAAGCATCTGTAAACATCAAAAAAAAAAAAAAAGATAATTTAAGTCCTATTTCCAGAACAACTTTCAGTTCTTTTGTCAAATCATTATAGTGAAACATATGGGTGAATCTAAGATTCCAGTCAGAAGAAAAGTAGAGGAAGTGTTAGACCCTAGCTCGATTTCTGGGTTGGGAAGATCCCCTGGAGGAGGGATAGGCTACCCACTCCAGTATTCTTGCCTGGAGAATCCCCATGGACAGAGGAGCCTGGTGGACTACCGTCCCGTGATTGGAAAGAGTTGGACATGACTGAGCAACTAAGCACAGCACAGCAGATTTAAAAATAACTTTCAAGGAAGCACAAATAACCCTTTTCCACTCAACATGCTAAACAACTTTCATTGTACATCCCCATCATATGCTCATTAAGAACAAACAGTAAGTCACAATAGAGAACGAAGATAAAGCAGAACTTGATTGCACAGAAACAGCCAATAATAGATTGCTCCCTCTACCACAAGATAAACCAGTGAGACAGCATGTTTAACAAGCAGCCATAATAAACAGTGAAAAATATGGTTACCAGGAGAAGGGGTAAGATTTTAATGCCTATTTTTCAGAAATGTTTCTGAAAAGTTAAAGCTAATTGCTGAACTAATTACATTTCTCTTGAATTTCTTAGACACAAACGATGTGCTTCCAGATTAATTAACTTTACTTCTGAAGAACTGGGAGTGATTCCAAATTTTGACTCTCTGATGACTCGACTTCCACGGAAAATATTCCTTAGAGCTCTGCCCTTGGGCACAAGATGTCAGAGATGCTTTCATAGAGTATAAGTAGAAATGCAGAAATAAATCTGATTTCACAGCTGATCTTCTATACTTCAAGATGGTGAAACAGAATTATTTCTGGGCTCTTGTAATTTGTTTCACAACCAAAAAACAGAAAAACTAAAAAACCAAATAACACCCCCTCGCCCCTCCCCGGCCCCAGCAACTTAGTATTGTAATCTCTAGTTCTATTTGCTTGCAATTCTATTTTGCCCAAGACCAACAGCGTTTTCTCATTGCCTGGGGTGTTGTGATATTTAGTAAGACTTTATTCTTAGGCTTGAATACTTTTTTGCTTAATTTCCAAAGCAAATAAATAAAGTTGAAAAGCCCATGTGCTGTCTCTGAAAAACCTTCTAAATGTGAGCACTGAAACTGGAAGTTCAGTTCGCTGGTTAACACCTAAAAAAAAAACCCCTGTATCCCTTTGGCTGCTTCTGTTATCAAATTCTACACTAGATCTTCTGCCCTTAAAAAAAAAAATGGAAAAGCAATCGAATAAATAATCAAGTTATAAAAGCTACTTTTTATGAGCTTTGCTGCTTAGGGGCATGTTCTGTTGCCAATGGTGCTTTATTTAAAAGAGAAAAAAATCTTGAGATTCTGTTTTGGGAACAGGTACAAAAGATGCTATGTTGCCTGTGAATTTTTGTGCCTTGATCTTTCCAACATTCTTTTCATGCTTTACACCAGGTTTACAGTTACTGGATTTAATTTCAACCGCTTAGCTAGGGGCACTATTCCCATTCTTGATTATGAGTAAAGTTTTCCCTGCAGAGCTAGAGAAAGAGAGACAAAACTAGCCCGTTCTAGCCGCTGCTGGCAGAGTTTGTGAAAACTGGACCGGGAGGGAATCAGTCTTTGTTTGAAACAGGAGAGACACTCTGGCTCATTTTCAAGAGGGAACAGCAACACATAATTAAGTGGGGCAGGCATGACCTAGGGCAGATGGCAGCAGTAGCCCAGCGGGGAGCATTCTGTCTAGAACAAAGGTTCTTGCTGGGCAGTACTAATCCTCAGAATTAGGAGGGACGGGGAAGTCTTTCTCAAAAATTATGAGTTTAAGTTGCCTTAATTTATCTGAGAATCTAATAGAATACGCACACACACACACACACA
>SJYV01017206.1:445376-461459 GCA_006410875.1 Neotragus pygmaeus | reverse complement strand
AAAATATGGTTACCAGGAGAAGGGGTAAGATTTTAATGCCTATTTTTCAGAAATGTTTCTGAAAAGTTAAAGCTAATTGCTGAACTAATTACATTTCTCTTGAATTTCTTAGACACAAACGATGTGCTTCCAGATTAATTAACTTTACTTCTGAAGAACTGGGAGTGATTCCAAATTTTGACTCTCTGATGACTCGACTTCCACGGAAAATATTCCTTAGAGCTCTGCCCTTGGGCACAAGATGTCAGAGATGCTTTCATAGAGTATAAGTAGAAATGCAGAAATAAATCTGATTTCACAGCTGATCTTCTATACTTCAAGATGGTGAAACAGAATTATTTCTGGGCTCTTGTAATTTGTTTCACAACCAAAAAACAGAAAAACTAAAAAACCAAATAACACCCCCTCGCCCCTCCCCGGCCCCAGCAACTTAGTATTGTAATCTCTAGTTCTATTTGCTTGCAATTCTATTTTGCCCAAGACCAACAGCGTTTTCTCATTGCCTGGGGTGTTGTGATATTTAGTAAGACTTTATTCTTAGGCTTGAATACTTTTTTGCTTAATTTCCAAAGCAAATAGATAAAGTTGAAAAGCCCATGTGCTGTCTCTGAAAAACCTTCTAAATGTGAGCACTGAAACTGGAAGTTCAGTTCGCTGGTTAACACCTAAAAAAAAAACCCCTGTATCCCTTTGGCTGCTTCTGTTATCAAATTCTACACTAGATCTTCTGCCCTTAAAAAAAAAAATGGAAAAGCAATCGAATAAATAATCAAGTTATAAAAGCTACTTTTTATGAGCTTTGCTGCTTAGGGGCATGTTCTGTTGCCAATGGTGCTTTATTTAAAAGAGAAAAAAATCTTGAGATTCTGTTTTGGGAACAGGTACAAAAGATGCTATGTTGCCTGTGAATTTTTGTGCCTTGATCTTTCCAACATTCTTTTCATGCTTTACACCAGGTTTACAGTTACTGGATTTAATTTCAACCGCTTAGCTAGGGGCACTATTCCCATTCTTGATTATGAGTAAAGTTTTCCCTGCAGAGCTAGAGAAAGAGAGACAAAACTAGCCCGTTCTAGCCGCTGCTGGCAGAGTTTGTGAAAACTGGACCGGGAGGGAATCAGTCTTTGTTTGAAACAGGAGAGACACTCTGGCTCATTTTCAAGAGGGAACAGCAACACATAATTAAGTGGGGCAGGCATGACCTAGGGCAGATGGCAGCAGTAGCCCAGCGGGGAGCATTCTGTCTAGAACAAAGGTTCTTGCTGGGCAGTACTAATCCTCAGAATTAGGAGGGACGGGGAAGTCTTTCTCAAAAATTATGAGTTTAAGTTGCCTTAATTTATCTGAGAATCTAATAGAATACGCACACACACACACAGTACACTGGGACTGATTGCAAAATATAAATGAAACTTTAACAGCTGGGAGAAAATAATAATGCTGTGATTCTGCTAATAATTACTAATATTTTTTAGAATTTAGAATTGGCCTGATATTATGCTAAATTCCTTGAAACATTATTTGATCCCGTGTTTGCAATATCTCTGAGGTACATATGATTACCTCCTTTTTAAAAATAAGAAAATTTAATCATAATCAAGCTGAGGAATATGCCTGAGACTGTACTGTAAACTGCCACACAAAGTACATGCGTGTGAATACACAGAAAGAAACTGAAGCAGATTCAAAAGTCAAAAACTCATTTAACATCCACAGGAAAATATGCCTAAATTCAAACCAGAGGAAAGGGTAGATAATTATATAAATGTTTTGCAACGAACTGGGTAGCCATCTGAGAAAATACTAATAAAGTTGGAGCCTACCCAAATGAAATAGAATACATTTCAATGAATAAAAGAGATACACTGTAAATTAATACATAAAACAACTACTAGAATAAACCAAGAATTCTTCTATAATCTTGAAATAGAGAAAGGTATTTCAACTATTACACAAAATTCCAAAATGATTAAAAATACTTATAAACATTTTAAAGTTTTGGTAAAAAATATCAAAAATGTTTCTACAATTCCAAAATGAATTATTAAACCACCAAGATACATGTCCCTCCTCTACTCACTGATGTAAACTGATTTTGAAATAAAAGCTTTCTCTGTTTCTCTTCCCCAATGCAGTACAAAGCTGCCTTCCTCTGATTTACCATTTCCACCTAATTTATGGGTCAAGATAATCAGTAGGAACTAATTAGTGTCAATTCATACACCTAGACTTAAAATATCAGAGTGGAGGAATCTTGGCTATTACTACATCCTACTCATGTTCTACATATGGGAAAAAGTGGCAAGTGACCTGCTCAAAGTCATACAACCAGTTCATGTCTGCATCACTCACTCAGGGTATCTCTGCTGTTACAGACTGCCTCACACTCGCGAGGCAGAGAGAACCAGTTTGTAGTTGGGGTAATAAACTTTGACCCAATAGTTCAGCCAGGAAATCATTAATAACAGCATGTCTCAAGCTTTTTCTACAAACCAGAGACCTGTATACACTAAACATGCATCAACCTATACAGTAAAGTGCTGCCTGTCATTATATTCCTATGTGAAAATGGAAACACACACTCAAGGTTACCCTAGCGAGTTGGGGACTCTGGATCTGAACTCAGGCAGTCTTATTCCAAACTCTGCCTCTTAACAAAAGCCTATGCACTGTAAATTTGTTGAACACTAGCTGAACGTGACTATGGCAAGTCCAATGTCAATCCTTCACACTTCTCAGATGTACCAAAAAATCTGTTGAGGACAGGAAGCTTGATGTCCTGTTCCAACCTAAGGCACATTCAAAGCACTGTTTGCATCTGATCTTCTGGGTAAAGATTCCCCTGAACAACTCATCCTCATTGATCTTCCTCTTGTACACTGCTGAGCTATTTATAGTCAGAACCACAAAGGTATCATTTTATTACATCTGTGAGTGAAATGACTTCTAAATGGTTTCATATGTATTTAGTTTGCTTGGCTCAAATATCTTGTAAACCAATCAAAAAGAATATTTTGAAGAGGCTTCCCTGGTGGCTCAGTGGTAAAGAATCAGCCTGTCAATGAAGGAGACACGGGTTTGACCTCTGGGCCAGGGAGATCCTCTGGAGAAGGAAATGGCAACTCACTCCAGTATTCTCTCCTAGAAGTCCCATGGACAGAGGATCCTGGCAGGATAGAGTCCGTGGGGTAGCAAAGAGGACACGACTGAGCGACTAAACAACAGCAGCAGCAATATTTTATATACAGTTCTATATTCCCTTAACATCTAGAAAGGCAAAGCCTCAAGAAATATTTGTTAACTGACTGTCTCCTTGACAATCCCAAATCTATATGCTCCATCTCACTCTCATGTGCCTTTTGCACAAGCTATACATATGATAACACTCTTCATAGATCAATTTCACCATTTTTTTCATGAAAGAAAGGATCACATATTGTGGTATGGGGAAGTTGTTCTGGCTTACATGTAAGTTAACTTGAATCTTAGGCTAAATAAAAGAGCCTGTCTGTGGCCTGTCAAATAAACACGGTGCATCTGCTTTAACTATTAAAGAAAAAGGAACACTGAACAGAAGTAAGGAATGTTCAAGTTAAAAATGAAGATTAAATGCTTCCCTTCCTTGAACCCAATGCTGGAACTCCTTTGATGGTAAGATTCCCTTCTTTGGTGCCAAAGTTATATTGACTTGCTGTGTACGTGCTGATCTGTTTCTTTGAAATCTTGAAGGAATCTCTTCCTGGTTTGTTTGACATTCTTGGTTCTGACAATATAAAGCTGTGCTGAAAACAATGTTTCTCCGAAGCATTACCTCAGAGTTATCTGAGACTCGGTTGTCTTTCAGGCTTTGGTCCTCAGTTTGGCTCACATAAACCTCTTTTCTATCCCTATTATAGACTGTCTATGGATTATTTTCACCAACACTTTTATACTCATACTTCCATACTGCAAGACAGGACAGGAAGCATTGCTGTCTCTTCTATTGGACAAATTTTTACTCTTCCAACTGACAAAGTTCAAGTCCAGCTGCAATATCCTTCACTTCTATGCATTTTTATTCCTCATCTTTCTCTCTTCTCTTGCTATTACTCTAAAGTAATAGATTAGCATTAAGTTTGTCATTGGGATATCATTTCTATCTTGTAACTTACATTCAACCCTTTATTCTTAGTTTCACCTGAAGAATCTGTTCAATTGGATGTATGTATATTAAAGGGAGAGGGAAGGGTCACAGAGGTCACTATGGCAGGGTCTTTGTATAGGGTTGGCCAGAAAGTTCATCTGGGTTGTTCTGTAAAATGTCATGGAGAAATCCAAGTGAACTTTTTGACCAATCCAATATATTCATAGGAATGTCATTCAGCTAGCAGAGTTTGATGAGTTTACAATTCACAACTGAAAAACTAAAGTTAAAGCACCTTTATGACTAAACTGTACTGTTTATAAAATTAATGGACTATTTCTGACAGCTAAATAGCTACTAGTCTAAACACTCAAATGCCATGAGGTCCCACATACCTCCAAGTCTGTCCATGGATTATCTCAATGTTCAGCAGCCAATGAGTGAAGGTAATTTGAGCAGGGAGTTTCCAGAATCTACTCTAACACAACGACTCATGGTGATTCAGAACTATCAGTGTTTGTGCCTTATAGAATGCTAAACATTTTGACCATATTTCTGGGTATATAATTTCAAAGGTAAGTAAAAAACTCAGAGTTCTATGCAGGAAGAGAATGGCTTGGCAGCAAGATTTCCAGATCAACTTTAAACTGAGAACATAAAAATATTTTCTATGCATGATACAGGAGGGGATTTCATATAAGGAATAGATGAAGAGAAAAATAATAATGAAACTATATTCCAGAATGGAAGACCACCTCAGTAGAGAGTGTTCCATATAAAAATGGACACCTGTTACCTACAATGTTAGGATTATACAACATGATTGTGGTTGTTCAGTCGCTAAGTAGTGTCCAACTCTTTGCGACCTTGTGAACTGCAGTACACAAGGCTTCCCTGTCCTTCACCGTCTCCCAGAGCTTGCTCAAACTCATGTCCATAGAGTTAGTGATGCCATCCAATCATCGTCCTCTGTTGCCCCCTTCTTCTCTCACCCTCAATCTTAATGAGCTGGCTCTTTGCATCAGGCAGCCAAAGTATCGGAGTTTCAGCATTAGTCCTTCCAATGAATATTCAGGGTTGATTTCCTTTAGGGTTGGTTAGTTTGATCTCCTTTCTGTCCAAGGAATTCTCAAGTCTTCTTCATCACCCAAAAGCATCAGTTCTTTGGCGCTCAACCTTCTTTATGGTCCAGCTCTCACCTCCATACATGACTACTGGAAAAACCATAGCTTTGACTATACAGACCTTTTGTCAGCAAAGTGATGTCTCTGCTTTTTAATACACTGTCTAGATTTGTCACAGCTTTTCTTCCAAGGAACAAGCGTCTTTTAATTTTGTGGCTGCAGTAACTGTCTACAGTGATTTTGGAACCTAAGAAAATGACATCTGACACTGTTTCCACATTTTCCCCATCTGCAACATGATGCTCATATGGTAAAGAGGTACAACAGGCTGACCCTTGACCGCAGAATCCGTGACCGTATTCCCTACCTTTTACCATCTGACAGATCCATGTGCCCATCTCCAATCTCAGCCATGCATTTTCTGCATAGAGCTCTGCTGAACAGACATCACATGCACTTTCAATCTCAACGATTACTGATTCCCATTGGAGGCTCCCCTGCACTGCTGCTTATTCCAGGTGAGGGTCAGCTCTCATTATTTCCCTATTTCTAGTTTTCAACACCAGAATAATAGGCTCAGACCAGGCACACTACTTCTAACAGCTCCCAAACTCCGCATGTAAGATCAAAAAAAGAAACATCTACCAGTTATGTGTGTTGGGGAGCAGGGAACAGGTAAAGTGCAACTCTATGCAGCTCAGAACCTCATCATTAAACTCTTTTCCTTCCATAACACCGAAGTCCATAAAGAAACCTAGCGGTGCTTTTCTACAACGCATGCTTCCTGTTTCAGAAGTGAGAAATTTACTATATGCTGGAAATCAATCAAATCCCTGGAAAGGACGCCTGAAAGGAATGTCATTAACTTATATTTAAGGGTTTCTTTGCCACTTGCTCTTGCTTTTCCTTAAGGCTTTATTACGGGGGCTATGCACTGTTTCCTATAGTGGAAGGCCAGCATTTTTACACAGAACTAGAGTGTGTTAACTGTGATCTCCCTATGTTTTCAGGAAGTTGTGCCTTACCTGATGCTAGAACCAGGCTTGCAGCCTCCTCTAATTGTTTACTCTAGAGTTTTACAGGATCTTTTTCCCTTGGGGATTGGGGGTGGACTGCTGCTGAAATCACAGTAGCACCACAGTGGGTCCATTCATTGCTGCACTGGCCTCTTACTGCACGTATGTGATTTTTTTTTTTTCCTATTTGGTCAAGGATATTATCCATAGTGATTATATTACCTTATACTATCTTACATACTTAAATGTCAATGTACCACTCTCTTTCACAGCACCTATAGGTCACAGGGAAGGATTTGATGAAGAAACGTAAGCTGATTGGCTAGTTCAGTCTTTTTTAAAATAGGTTGACTTTTCCTGGTAACCCAGGGGTAATATTGTTGGAAATTGCTCTCAGATCTCTCCAAAGGTCTGCTTTTATTCTTGTTCTGTGTCCTCCTTCTTTCCCCAGGGAAACTGCGATGCATTTCAGTGAGTTCATTTTTCACTGACATCTTGTCAAGAGAGAGGTCGGATGTTAGCACAGCTGAATACCTCTTCGACAGGTCTTTCCATTGTGTTACCAGGAAACTGCCTTTTTTTAATGGCAATTCTTTTCTTCCCTTGAAAAAGAGCATTTTCTGTAGTTACTTCATCGAATACCCTACCCATAAAGCACAAATCCTGAGCCATTCATTCAGAACCTCTTGTTGAGAGATTTTGATGGCCCAAATCATATCTTCTCCTATAGACACCACTGGGAAACAAAGAAAGCTGAGCACCGAAGAACTGATGCTTTTGAACTGTAGTGTTGGAGGAGACTCTTAAGAGTCCCTTGGATTGCATGGAGATCCAACCAGTCCATCCTGAAGGAAATCAGTTCTGAATATTCATTGGAAGGACTCATTTTGAATCTGAAACTCCAATACTTTGGCTACCTGATGCAAAGAGCTGACTCATATGAAAAGACCCTGATGCTGGGAAAGATTGAAGGTGGGAGGAGAAGGGGACGATGGAGGGTGAGGTGGTTGGATGGCATCACCGACTCAAAGGACATGAGTTTGAGTAAGCTCCGGGAGTTGGTGATGGACAGGGAGGCCTGGCATGCTGCAGTCCATGGGGTCACAAAGAGTCAGACACAACTGAGCGACTGAACTGAGTGCGAGACAAACATCAGGAAGGAATCCTGCCTTTTACTGAGTTCACAAGGATTGGACATGAATGAAAGAAGCAACAGGGTACGGCTTCAGAGAAGAATCAACTTTAGCTTTAACTCTACATGGATCTGATCTTTGTCTGTGAACTAGTTCATATTTGTTCTGCCTTTTTTTTTTTTTTTTGGATGCAGAGATAATAATACCAATTTAAATCTTCCAGCATGGTTCTTAGAAGACGGTATAACCTCAATACATATTAGATAGATGAAGGAAACAATGAATAAAATGGTGAGTTCATGTGAGGAAACGATTGCAAACTGCTTTGGGATATACCACACAATCATGTTAGTGTTAGGAGGCAAAATATTATGTGTNCAGCATGGTTCTTAGAAGACGGTATAACCTCAATACATATTAGATAGATGAAGGAAACAATGAATAAAATGGTGAGTTCATGTGAGGAAACGATTGCAAACTGCTTTGGGATATACCACACAATCATGTTAGTGTTAGGAGGCAAAATATTATGTGTGTATAAAAAAAAGTACAAGAGGACCATGATTAACCAGAGCAAGACAGAGATGACTTCTCTTAAAGGGAGAATGTCTCCTGTACTGAGTGATTACATGGTGCCCTGGTTAGCCCCAACGATGCCTGAAATGCCCATAGAACTCCTAGATTTTATGTCACCCCAGCCACCAAAGCACATACACTCAGTGGGGAAACTAAGGCCCTGGAAGACTGAACAGCATGTGTAAGTAAATGTAAANGGGAAGTCAGTTTGGGTCTTTTGAGCATGAGCTATCCATTCTTCTTGCTTGCTGCCTCTAATAAACACTGTACTTTCTGTCACCACTATCTGGTGTCAGTAAATTGGCTTTGCAGAACGGTGGGGGCACAGAGCCAAGTTCACTTGGCGACGCCTCTTCACCACTTACTACCCACAGGCCGAACTCTCTGTCTGGACAATTCTTTGCAAATTTATTACTTCTTTATCTAACACTTCTGGTTCCGGTCACTCCCTTCAGGTCTTCCTTCTCCTGTGACATGTCCCACGTACATGAACAAATTCAATGAATGCATATGCTTTTCTCCTGCTCATCTATCTTCATCAATTTGATTTTCAGATCCAGAAAGGAACCCTAAGAGGTTTAAGAAAAACATCTTTCTCCCCTGTTCTTCTCAATCTCTGAGAGGCCAGAGTCACTAAAATTAGGTATCAGTGCCTAACTGTACTAGAAAACCATAAGGTTAATAAGCAAGAAGACTATTCTGGAATCATATGCCATTTTACAGGGAAAGACATTTACAGGTCATTAAGTTCAGCTTCATCACAGAGAATCAAGGTAAGCTTATTTTCTTAAACATACACATTTTCGGCCTATTTATTGTCTTCACTGGGGTTTCATAAATTATATGTTTCTGTTCTCTGCAAAGTTTCAGAGGAATAGCTCCGCATAGACCCTCCGTGCTGTGTAATTTCAGGAGACTAGAATTTCTGCCTGCTGAATCCTGGTAATTATTGCTAACACCCACAGAATTCTGGCTTGTCTTTACCCAGAGGCTTAAGTTCCTGATCTGATACACCATCAACTCTCAGCCCAAAGGTGTTCAGCAGTTGTTAATATCTGTTCATTTTAATAGAACTTAGCCTTGGAGCACCTGACCAGGGAGTATGCAGTATGAGACTGCTCAAGCCCCAGACCCTGATTATGTGCATTCACTTTAATTAACTGAAAACTTTTAACCACTGCTTTTCTGGAAATGCATGCCCTTGAGCTTTCAAAATAAACATGATCTATGGTTCCACAAAGGTTTTGGCCATCCAACCAAAGCACTGTCTTTTTAAGATGAAAGAACTGCCCTTGAATGATACTTCCTGCCAATTACCGTCTTCTCTGGGATTTAAGATTTAGGTGAAACACAACACAGAAATGTCTGCCTTTCTGGTATAGTCCTTATGCTCTCCTTGAAGACAAAAATTAAGAGAATTATTAGTTGTTCTAGAGGTGCTTGTCTTCTCTCTTGCCTGAAATAACAACTAACTTGTCAATCTCAATCTAATGTATGTATATACACACATACATATATGATATATATGTGTATGTATGTAATGTATACACATACACATTTATCACTGGGGAGGATATATAATTTTCTAAGAAAATATATCTTTCACTGGGGAGGATATATAATTTTCTAAGAAAATATATCTTTATGAAAGATATTAAGTGAAATATACATAAAATATATAATAATCAGGAAAAATAATTGAGATGAGCTATAAACACTCCATTTTATAACCCTACATATCGAAAAGAAAAATGTTCTAAACTGAATTCAATCATGTTCAGTTAATCTGAAAAATAGAGTGATTTCCTCCTAATCCAATAAACCTTCTATTTATGGTAATCAAGTTATTTTTTTCTCAAACCATTTTCATAGATCTTGTTGGTCCTGAGTCCTAATCCAATTTACTAATGGCAGACTCTAAAAAGTTGCTCTTTGAAAGAATTTCAGGTTTCCTTATTTCTGAGAATACAAAACATAAATTAAGATTTCAAAAAGAACACTCAGAGTGGAATAATTTGGAAGTTTGGTTGGGATTCAATTTTTTCTTTTTTAATTTTCTTTCCTTAGATTCACCAAATGTCTTTTGTTGATAAGATAAAAATAATTGAAAGTGTGATTGATGTAAATTATATAGGAGAGCTGAGCTGGGACTGAAGCAAAAATATCTTTTAAAAAGAAAATCTGTCTATTCAGATCTTAGATAAAAATAATGAAAAACTACACTGAAATATGTTCTCTTGTTGTAATTTACTATATTGATTCCTTTTCTTTTATGTTTAGTAAGATTGTNAAGCAAAAATATCTTTTAAAAAGAAAATCTGTCTATTCAGATCTTAGATAAAAATAATGAAAAACTACACTGAAATATGTTCTCTTGTTGTAATTTACTATATTGATTCCTTTTCTTTTATGTTTAGTAAGATTGTAATTTTGCTGGCGGTGTTAAAAATGTTTATTTCTTTTTTAATGTTAAAAAAAAGGAAATTCACTAACTATACAACTTAATTTATGAAAATAAATTTATCTAGTCACCCTTAAATGAAAACATTAATTTTTCTTAGTGGTTTTAGAAAGTTATCAACACCTCCTCAATACAATGTGATTTCATTTTCAACATTAATTTCTGTAAGACAAGTTGTTTGTCAATTATTATTACTTTTAGCCAAACCAATGTTAAGTATAAGCACTCTCTTAAATCAGTTTATGACAGCTTTCTTTAAAATCATCTAGCTCATCCATATAGCTAATCCAACACACTAAAAAAATATCACCCACACAACCTAATTTGGTATTTTCATTACATACTCAATACCATCATAAGTGTATTTTAAAAATAATTATGTAAATATAAATAAAACAGAAAAGCAATGTTATGTAACATTACTCATAGGTTACCATTTTTAACACCTCAAAGAAAACTAGAGATGATGACGGTTTTTTAATTTTCATATGTATCTGTATGGTATGAACTGATCCCTTTGTGAGAAGATCAACAGGATCCCCCCGACCCCTCAAAGTGAAAGTCACTCAGTCATGTCCAACTCCTTGCAACCCCATGGACTATATAGTCCATAGAATTCTCTAGGCCACTATACTGGAGTTGGTAGCCTTTCCCTTCTCCAGGGGATCTTCCCAGCACAGGGATCGAACTCAGGTCTTGTCTCCCGCACTGCAGGCAGATTCTTTACCAGCTGAGCCACAAGGGAAGCCCAAGAATATTGGAGTGGGTAGCCTATNGTTGGTAGCCTTTCCCTTCTCCAGGGGATCTTCCCAGCACAGGGATCGAACTCAGGTCTTGTCTCCCGCACTGCAGGCAGATTCTTTACCAGCTGAGCCACAAGGGAAGCCCAAGAATATTGGAGTGGGTAGCCTATCCCTTTCTCCAGCAGATCTTCCCAACCCAGGAATCAAACTGGTGTCTCCTGCATTGCTGGTGGATTCTTTACTACCTGAGTTATCAGGGAAACTTTTTCCTCCAAATGAAGACCTTACTCTGAGTTCAGTGAGTTGCACATTTTTCAATTGAGTAGCTATTTATATGTCCCCTCCTCTATACCTCTCACTGTGCTGGCACTTGGGTTTAGGGCCTTCTGCTGTTTTGTCTTTATAGGTGCCCATTATCTTCCATTTCAGATGTCAAATCAGCATGCCCCTGGGCACCAACTGACTGAGTCAGGGCCCATTCACCTAGGCGCTTGCCCACTGGGTCGGCTCTTCTTGCTTTAGACTCTTCCCTCCACATGCCATGCACCTGTTACGTCTCCTTCAGTCTTTAAGAAGTGGGCCCATCTTGATGTTTTCACTTAGTTCTAGTATTTTTTTGAAAATTAAAGGAAACGTGATTTCTGTAATTTTAAAATGTCTGATTTGTGCCATTATAATGAATAAAAGTGAGGTTCTATTCTTGAGAATATATATTCTTGGTTGCTAAAATGCCCTTTTTCTTATGCAGTGATGATGATAATACATGGTAGTCGATTTATTTTGTTTAACTGTATTTTAGGATCCTTCTACAGTCCATAAGGTCACAGAGACTCAGACACAACTTAGTGACTGAATAACAACAGACTGGCTACATTAAAAGAGGATAATCATAATATTTTCATTCATAATAATTTTTTTTAACTAAAATGCCACATTTTGAATGTTTCCAAGGACGTCATTAAATTTTTAGCTCTCATTTTTGGCAGTTCCTTCTCTATCTTGGTGTACTCAAAGCAGTGGCATATGAGGTAACAGTCAATAATATCAATAGAAATACAATTACTGATTGCTCAACATGTGGTGTCCACTAGAAACCAGTTTTTATTGAGGCATTAGTTTTTTTAGATGTAAACTTAAAGTTGAAAGTGGAAATATTTTAAGTCAAGATCACACTGCCAAAGGTTTACAGCTTAAAGAAGTGCTCTAACTGGCCAGCAAGAATTGAGCACCTTACTTTTGGCCACTTGATGCCAACAGCCAACTCACTGGAAAAGACCCTGATGCTGGGAAAGACTGAAGGCAGGAAGAGAAGGGGGACACAGAGGATGAAATGGCATCATCTCGAAGGCATGTATACATCACTGCGATGGCATCACTGCGAAGGACATGATTTTGAGCAAACTCTAGGAGATGGTGAAGGATAGAGAAGCCTGGCCTGCTGCAGTCCATGGGGTGGCAAAGGGTTGGACAAGACTTAGTGACTGATCAAGAACAAAATCACATGGGTTCAAACCAGCTGGAAGAAAGTTCAGAAAATAAGAGGAACCACGAAAGAGAGGAAACTAGCAATAGGAGAGTAAAAAAAGAACCTCAAATGTAAGCACAGACTCACTTAATCAGCAGAATCTAAGGAATTTTTGCAATTGAAGCGAAGTATCCATACAACAGCATGACCTCCTTGTTTGCCTCCAGCAAGTGGCAGTAGATATTCCTTTGGATTTATGGATTTGGTAAATAATGTTCTTCCTTTTCTTTCTAAAACAGGGAATTTTTGCTTATATCTTTTTCTGACCATGCTAGTTTTTTCTTTTTCTTTTTAAATGATAATATGAAAAACTATCTTTAAATTATGATATGAAATAATTTATGGACTTCTTTTCTATTTTGCATTTTGTTGTTCTTGACAAATGTTTTAGTTCAGTTTAGGTGACAGAAGATGGGATCCTCTGTTGGATGGCATCACCGACTCAATGGACATGAGTTTGAGCAAGCTCCAGGAGATGGTGAAGGTCAGGGAAGCCTGGCATGCTGCAGTCCATAGGGTCACAAAGAGTTGGACATGGCTGAGCGACTGAGTAACAACAAGGCTTTTGAGACAACTTTGGTACAATGCAAAAAAGAACATCACATGTTTTCCTGGCTGATACAGTCAGTCTTGCAGAAATACAGACTTTCCGCTGGCATGTTACCTATGAAGTGCTTTCTAATGGTTTAAGTAAATGTCAAACACATCATTTGGTAAAAAGCCCCCATGAATAGACAAGATCAACATCAAACTGATACTCTGATTTAAAAATTCAGAAGACTAAAACCTCTTGAGCAGTCAGGTGGATAGTGCCTAAAAGTGGACCTTCCGAATTGGGAGGTGTGTGCTTGTATTTCTATCAGTTCTCATTCAGGAATCTAAGCTTCAGAAATCCTATATACAAAGGGACATCTTCTAGGGAATAACTATCGGACAGCATCAGAACTGGAGTCAGCAACAAGAAGCCTTAGAGGCCATAGCAACAGCAGCGTCTAACCCCTCCCACCCCCACCCTTCTCCTTCCCACAACCATTTAACGTGGCATCAGTCCGAATTAACACATGAAAAGGAATCTGGATGGGGCTCTGTGGCCTAGACCTAACCATCAAGGGATGAAATAGTTCCCATACATTCCCAGAGAAGATTGAGAAAGGAGGTGTGTAATTGGATATCCGTCACTCATAACAGGAAAATCACATAACTCCTAAATCTGTACCCATGTTAAAGCAGCATTTTATAAGAAGGATAAACACCTATTTAAAGTAGAAGTGGTAAAAAAAAAAATATCAAGTGTTATGAGATTATTATGGATCTTGTAAAAACCAGTCCAGGGGCAAAAAAGAGGAATATGATGGAATTGATTTATTTCAGGCTGATATTTAATGAAAAGCCAGATCCTGAGGACAAAGCTGTAATAATGTTTCTCCTTCCTTTAGAGCCTCCAGCAGCCTCTTGCTGTGATCCCTTACTGAACTAATAGCTGTGCTCTGGATACTGCTGTCATTATTTTAAAACAATCAAGCATGTATGTTTGTATTTATATCTACGACTTTCTCTTTGACAAAACGTATAATATGAATGAATGTATTAATTTCACAGCTGAGTCAGGTCATCTGCTTGGAATTGGCTATAGTGTATACTTGGTCATCAACAACCTATCCAAGACCTGGGCTCTGATGGGGCATCTCCCCATACTACCCAGTAATTTGATAGAAATCTGTAGATTAGAAAGAAAGATTAGTCAAGAGTGAGCCCTAATTCACTCTACAGACTTTGGCAGATGACACATCATGGAGATTCATCTACTGACACAAACGTTACCACCTGGTAGAGGATGTTGACAATAGAGGAGGCTGTGTGTAGCGGAACCTGGCGGGTATTTGGGGACGAACTCTCTGCTCCACTTTGCTATGAACCTAAAACTGCTTTAAAATGAAGTTTACAGAAGAGTGAGATGGTGGAGTTGGGGAAGTGAGAAGCAGGCACAAAAAGGTAGGGATATATGCATAATTATGGTTGATTGACGTTGTTGTACAGGACACACCACCCCAACACTATGAAGCAATTATCCCCCAATTTAAAAAATGAAGTCTATCAAATAAATAAAGGAGATTCAGGTATGATCCCCCAGAGCAACCTCTATTGTCTATTCAAGCCAAGATTATCTAGAGGAGAAAATGTCTTGTCTCATTCGATACCAATGTCAACAGTTTAGGCTTATGTTTCCAATATTCCTAGAATTCCTGAATAACCTGCCATTGAACATCTTCAGTTTGTTCCCTCCAAACGTATCTAAATCACATTGAAACTAGAAGCATCTATTGGTTCACTGACTTTAACCAGACTTCCAATTAACTGTGCAACCCACACATCCCTGGGGACTGTCTACCTCTTGAGATCGCCCTCAAATTTTCTTGGGCTCTCAAGGTTCCAGATTTCTGAGGCTGCCAAGGTGCCTGACATTCTCAGGATCTCTTTGATTTCCAACCATGTGCTTCTGTTCTTCCTTATGGAAATCCAGATGAGACAGCACATGTCTTCACAAGCATGGAAATTTTTACTGAAATTTGACTTTTCAGTACAGTTTAAAAGAAATTAATACAGAAAGCTTTAAATTGAATGATACACACCCCATTTTTAAAACACCCTTCTACAACTTTCCCTGGAGACTAGTTCTTGTCTCTGCCAACCCCTGCTGCCCCTCTCTCCTTCCCGCCTTCTCCTTTCTTCTCTCCTCCCCTTTTGGTAGCCAAAATAGAAACTCCTATAATTTTCTTATCCAGAAACACCTAACCGACTCTTTTGACACCTGGGTTTCCTGCTGACATCTATGCCCTCGGAATCAGAACTTCCACAAATACTTAAGATTTTGACACCAAGTTTCCTTCCAGAGATGAATTTTGCTGCCAGCCCCAGGGACAGAGGAGCCTCGTGGGCTGCCGTCTATGGGGTCGCACAGAGTCGGACATGACTGAAGCAACTTAGCAGCAGCAGCAGCATAGAGATTACACATCTTTTTTTACCTGATTGTAAATTGTACTTTGTCCTGAAACCACCCCGTTTGAGTTGAAATGGATGGACAGAAGGAAAGCATGAGATTATACATTAAGGATCTAAAATGCATTGGGCCCCTGGCTAGCAGGCATGTTTACAGTTTAATGGAAATCTTGCAATAGATCTATGTCGCAGCTGTACTGCTATCCTTATTTTAGAAAGGAAGCAGAGGCTCACAGAGGTTAAGTCATTTGCTTAAAATTACACATTCACTTAGGAGCAGAGGCTAGATTTGGAAAATTCTACGCTAATTAAAAAGTGTGTGTACTGCATCTGTTGTCATAGGACACAAAATGGACAACTGGAAAAAAAGACACCAGACTTGAAC